>CABHPP010001846.1:69407-97655 GCA_902168425.1 Peromyscus attwateri | reverse complement strand
AAGAACCAGGAAAGCCACACTTGGAGTGAGAAAAGGCGGTCAACTGATGCCAGTACCAACAGGAATCAGACGGAATTAGCCCGTAAGGCTTTTATGCAGTGCTGGAGAGATAGCTCAGTCAGTAGGGAGCTCACCCTGCAAGCACAAAGACCTGGCTTCGAGCCCCAGAACCCATTAAAAAAAAAGCTGGGTGCTGGGCATGGTGGCATGGACTTGTAATCTCAGAGCTGGGAAGGCAGAGGCAGGTAGATCCCTTGTGGCCGTCCAGGCTGACCTCCTTTGTACTTCCAAAGCTAAAGTATGTGTTTGGCTTTGTGGAGGAATGACCCATGAGAGAGGCTGTCCTCTGGCCTCTACATACACATATGTACATGCATACCCCTCAGGCGCCAAGTGCACAGACAAACACGTATAGATCTTTATTTGCTGCACTGTTTCAGATTGAACCTAGAGCCTCGACTGCTAGGTTGGCACTCTACCACTGCGCTGCAACCCTATCCTACAGGTGATAAAGATTTTAATGTCACCATCTTGCCTGGTTGTGGTGGTGCACGCCTTTAATCGCAGCCCTCGGGAGGCAGAGCCAGTCAAATCTCTTGAGTTCAAGGCCAGCCTAGTCTACAGAGTGAGATCCAGGACAGGCACCAAAACTACAGAGAGAAACCCTGTCTTGAAAAACCAAAAATTAAAAATTAAAAAATAAAAATGAAGTCACTATCTTAACCGATTATAGATTTTCCTGAAACAAGTGGGAAAAAGGAAACATCTCAGCAAAGATGTAGCGGTTTAAAAAAAAAAAAGAAAGAAAGAAATGAAATTATTGAATTGAAAATACACTACTTGAAATAATAGTAATAATAACAGCAATAATAAGCTTGAGTTAATTCAGCAGTAGTTTTGAAATGACAGTGGCTAGACATAGGAAAGATCAGCAGGATTTACTACTACCTACACCAGAGAGAAAATGGGCTCATACAGAAGCTCCAGCAAACCAGACCCCAAGGATTCTATAGGACAATAATAAAAGATCTAACTACTAACCAGCCAGATGTGATGTTGAACACTCATGATCTCAGAGCTTAGAAGATAGAGGCTGGAGTATCAGGAGGTCATGGCCATTGTGGGCTAAATGAGACCTATCTTAAAATCAAACCAAACCACAACACACACACACACTCACACACATACAGGCACACATACACACACACAGACACACACACACGCACACGCACGCACACACACCATCAACCCTTCTAATTCTCTTTCAGTTAGCTAGCTGATAAAGCACGAGAGAATTTAAGAAGAAGAGAAATTAAAAGAGCTGAAGACACTGCAAGGGAACAGCCCCAGGAGCGAGAGAATCTGTGGTCTCAGCGATAGCGATAGTGCAGGCTCACGGAGGGACCACACCTGGAAGACTCCCCACATTCGGAACGTGGGGATACATTTTAAAGCAGGGAGCTGATCAGACGCTTAGAGAGAAGCAAAAGAGAGGAAGGAGTAGGGAGGAGCATGGGAAACAGGATGCAGCTGGAAGTAACCAATCAGAAAGCAGGAGCGGGTGCTGGAGCGGGCAGCCGGCAGTGGCAGGTGCTCCTGCCTCCGTACCTGTATGAAGGCTCCCAGAATTTTCCTGGCTTCCTGATAGAGCTTCTCAGCATCCCAGTGGGGGTTGAGTCTGTTCAGTTCTCTGGCTAATCGATTGTGCTCCCGGACAAAGAGTGTATGGGATGTGGCCAGCAAGATCTGCTCCGAGGCTCGAGAGTCTCCTAAAAGCCCAGAAGGCAGGAAGATGGGTTCTCTCTAAGTAGGACCAAGGAGCTGCAAAAATAAAATTGAGCCCCCAAGACTCTCTCCTAAGCCCCTCCTTCAAGGGAATTTAAGAAAAGTCAAGTGGAGAGAGACAGACAGACAGGCAGTGAGGGATGTGGTGGGTTTATAGAACTGTGCCACCAAGCTGGGCTGGAACTATGCCCGTGATGGAGAGTACAAGAAAGTTATATTTTATATATTATATTATATTATATTATATTATATTATATTATATTATATTATATATATTATATTATATTATAAAATACTAATGGCTAATATTGGTGGATGATGGGGTTATGTGGATTTTCTTTGTATTTTTCCCCTGGATTTACTTTGTTCTACAGTGAATACTTGTTTTTCGATTCTTTCTTCATCTGGGCCCTTTGTCTACTCCCTAGTTCAGTGTTACGATCGTGGTGGCTTGGGGCATTTTTCTGGGAAAATGCTGAGACGGAGCAGCCTCCTTTAACGATCCCCTTATCCTGTAGCCCCTCCCCCCCCCCAGGCTAGACTCACCTGCCAAGAAGCAGGGCACACCAGCAGTGGCGTTGATGACCTCGCAGGGGCTGGGCTTCACTTTCACGAAAGGCAGGAGGGGCAACCCATGGTCTGAGACCTCTTCGTTGACAGCCATGAGGCCCAGGGGGCTGCTGAGATTTCGAAGTCGATTTGCCAGGCCTGACTCAGCGCCATACACCAAGCTAGCATCCATGAAAGAGGTTAGCGCATTGATTTGCTCTCGGGCCAGGGATTGGTAGGGCGATGTAGGGCAGACAAATCCCGCTCTGAAGAAAGGCATGCACTTCCCCTGAGTCTTCAACTTAGGGTCACCAGTTGGAAACTGTAGAGAGATGCGTTGGGGAATGATGGCACAAGAACAAAATATCTGGACCCTGGCAACCCTTCCCAGGGTCAGTCTGGATGAAAAGATGCTCATAGCACCCTCCTGGGCCCTCTGCCAGACACTGGCCCTAAATGCCTCCTGCTGATGTTATGTTTCCTGGGCCCACAACACTCCAAAGTTCATTGTATCCTGATGCACAAGAGCAGAAAGTAATGATTCATTCTTCACAGTAAGAGCTCAGAAATGACAGGATTTCCTGAGAGCCCCAGACAGGCAAGCTGCATATGACATGCGCTTTAGTAATTACTACTGGAATATCAACCTTGGGATTCCATGTGCCAACCAGTATGAGTACTTCATCCCATTCTGTCTCTCAGAGAGCCTGTGAGGCAGACCATCGAGTCTCTCACACACGAGAAAACTGTCTCAATAAGTTAACCTGCCTCAGCACCTACCAACTAGGAGGAAAAGACACGAGACTCAAGTCCAGATCGGCCCATGGTTCAGATTTTTTTTCCCCACAGCAGCACGGAGTCTTGATTCATTGTCCTGAGTAAACAACTCTCTAAATGCAAAAGTCTACGGTTAAGAAGAAGAGACCATTGCAAGCCTCTCTCCTGCTGGGCATTCCCTGTTCTGCTGCTCACCGAGTCACTCATCTGCTCTCAGCCCCTTCTGGGAAAGGAAGTCTTCCTTCAAGGCAACATATAGTAGAATTCCATAAACTAAGCATAGGACGAACCCCATGGAGGGAAGTGGGGTGGGTGGGACAGATGGATATGTCTTGATAAACATCTGGGGGGAGGCTTGAGATTTTGGGTTTCTAATAAGTCCCCAGGAGACTCAGAAGCTGCTGGGTGGGGTATAGACAGTTTCCTGTTCTGTCAATAGTTCACACGTTCATTTCCACGAGAGCCTTTTGTCCTTGAGAGCAAGGTCGTATCTTACCTTTGAATCCCTAGTGCTTGCTACCCTCCCCTGGCCTAGAATAGGTCGCTATTGTCTAATTGCTGAGTGGATGGATGAGCACATGAATGGATATGAAGCTATGATGTCAGCGTTCAACGCTATCAAGAGATCGTGATCTTTGGGCTGGGAATGTGGTGTGCTGCATGGAAGCTGCAAGAGGCCCTACCCTGATGGGGAAGCAGTTGTCTCCCTGGATGCAGTGTTCATCACACTGGGCTTTGGAGTAGTTGTCCGCCTCAGTTTCGGGGGCAAAGTCCAAGTCGTGGTCCACGATCTGACCCCACTGCATGAAGAGCAGGGATCTGTTTTGGTCCAGAACCTCCTCCTCCTTCAGGTAGCCAGCGATCTGGTTGGAGACTTCACGGGGCTGCACATGGAGGGGAGGGAGGTCAGGTTGGAAGAAAGCATGCCTTGAGGATTCAGATTCAACCACAGTTTGTCCCAATGGCAATCCTGACAGGTGTGGGCGAGGTGGGGTGCACGGTAACTTTGTAGATGAGGACACAGAACCCTAGAGAGGAGACGTCGGTGCTCTTGACCCTGCAACTACTGAAGGGATAAGGATGGGATTGAACCTAGCTCTGTGTGACTGCACAGTGATCAGGCATCCTTACTGTCGAGAGAGAAAACCAAGGCAAGCTGACGGTGACATGCCTGTCCCTGAAGTGCCAGGTTTCTGGGCATGGGAAGAAGGACCCTGGGGAGGGGCTGCCAACTCAGATGAGGCCAACAGATCAGACCTGCAGTAAAAGGACAGCTGGTGCACTCCAGGGGCTGGGACAGGGTAGGCGCAAGTAGAACAGTGTAAGGAAACCATCTGCCTGGGAGACCCCAGGGTACCAGGCTTGCGACAGTTGGGACATTACCGCCACCACCTGGCTGGGCCTCGGGCTCTGCTGCCCTCTCGTGGCAGTTCGGGGAACATATCGCTAGGGAGCAAGTCCTAATTTCAGCTGCGCCCCCATTTCTCCTTTTCAGTGCAGTGTGACCTGTGTGTGGCTCATTGCCTCCCGTCCTGTACCCCGCCCTCCTTCACCTGCGGGAGAGGGAAGCCGTTCCGCGTCTTCCCCGGCGTCCACCCGAAGGGGAGGGAGAGCCCGTCCTCGTACTCTGCCGGCAGCCAGCGAGCTAGAGCCCTGTTGGCGGATCCCAGCTCCGGATTCTTCCTGAAACCCAGCAAGACAGCTCTCAACTTCAGCAGGTGGCCTCAGGGCTACCTCAGGGCCTTCACCCAGCGCCCCTGAAACTGAGCTCTGCAGGAGGGAAAGTGGATGCAGAGGATGGGCCCTCCGCATTGTAGGGTTCTGAATTTTCCCAATCCCAGGGCATGGGACTGTCTGCCTTGGTGGAAAGGACCGTTCCCAGTGGGCCACAGTGGCCTCACTGGAGATGGGTATTCTTCAAAGGGATCCAGTAGTTGTGCCTGTCATGTCCAAGGGGCAGAGATGCTGGCTGGGGTGGTGGCTCTTAGGGTCACCTGTTGTTACAGACTCCAGTGATGGTCCGGTAAGGGTTGCTTATGTTGCAATTCACTGCCGGAGCAGGGGGATCACAGCCCACCTCCCGAGAGAGCTTAGCGAAGTCCAGGCCTTGGCCTGAAACAGAAGAGAACCCCACACAGGGCGGAGTTCTGAGACACAGAACAGCAACTGGCTGGGAGTCAGACTAGAGATGACAGCTCAGTGTTCTCCGGAACAGGGTAGACGTTTCATCTCTTGAGACACTCCCCGCAAACCCACATGACACTAGTGGCTTACATCTCCCCTTCACCTACAGGAATGCGGGCACTAGTTTGGGGCCAGAAACCCCGTTTATTGACTTTGGCATTTCCTCCGGGCAGAAAAGCCTTACGAACCGCCATAATACAGTGAGCACACCGAGCCCTTTTCTATCAGTTGGCAGTAGGACCTCGTCACAACAAGTTCTTTCATCGGCAAAGGGGGCATGGGCTTAGCTGTTCCCTGAAGGCCCTCTGAGCTCTGTCAGTATGGCCTTTGGGTTTAACTAAGAAGGAAGACAGACAGAAATGCCTCTTTGTGTAGACAGTCCCTAGCAGGTTGGGTGGCCTCTGTTTCTGTACTGATGATCCCTTCCTGTCATTAGAGGGCTAGTGGAGCTGTCTGTACCTGTGACATTGGTCAAGGACACCGCCTTCCTCAGTTTCTTTAGAGACTCTTCCCACACCTGCCCGCTGCGGATGGCTGTGCGTGTCCGGCCTTTGGCTTGCTTGAGATACTCTGAGAAATGACGGGTGGTAGGAGCCTGGGTGGTCAGGGCAGTCTTCAGCCTACAGTAGGAACCAATGGGGTTCATAAGCTGGCTCTGTGGAGGTGTGTCAGTGGCTCACAGGAGAGGTGAAAGGGAATGTGTGAACAGGGGACAGACACAAGGAAGGGTTCAGAGGAGTAAACGTGGGCTCCCTCTTGCCCCTTCTGACGCTGTTGGAAAAACCTTTTTGGGGAGAAGGAAACCATGGTGGCTATGAAGTTAAGTCTGATTTTTTTTTTTTCCGAGACAGGGTTTCTCTGTGTAGTTTTGGTACCTGTCCTGGACCTCACTCTGTAGCCCAGGCTGGCCTCGAACTCACAGAGATCCGCCTGGCTCTGCCTCTCGAGTGCTGGGATTAAAGGCGTGTGCCACTGCCACCTGACTAAGTCTGATCTTTAGTAAAGCTGGTGGATGAATCAAAAGATCCCTGAATTCCAGCTGGAAGATTGTACCTGGCAGACTGTGTCGGAACCCACTGGGTATCTTAAGACCACCTGGGTCCTACAATGGATGGATGGCTCCAGACTGGAGAACTCCTGGCACACTGCTGAGCCTTGTAACCTAAGAATTTTAGGACCAGGACACAAATGGGCCCTACAGTTCTGCCCATGCATCTGACCCTAGAGCAGGTATGGAGTCTGTGGCCAGAAGCACAGAGCCAAACGCCAAACATCTCAGGAAAGCTCAGCCTTAGTCTTTTTATCTTCCGTGTGCAAAACAAGAACCCCCAAGATGATCTACTCTGACATCTATGACAATTCAGAGAGGCTAGAAACTTGAAAGCCCCCCGTGGCCTCACTGTGTCCCCTGTGTGTGAGGATCTCTCTGCTAGACCTCTGTCTCTAAGTCTCTGAAATATTGAAAATGGCTCTGGTTCTCACGAATCAGCTTTCTGGTTGTGTTTAACTCACTGGCTGTAGTGCCTGCCCTGTCTCTGTTCACATCAGGCTATTAGCTCCATTTAAAGTGCTGACGGGTGCCATGGCTTATCCCAAGGAACTGGCAGCTGAGAGGAAAGGTACAAGGAGGGCCAGCCCTAGCCTAACCTCCCTAAAGAGAACCATGCTGTCTTTTTGCTGCCTGTAAAAACCAAAGGAAACAAGCCGGCCATGGTGGCGCACATCTTTAATCCCAGAACTTGAGAGGCAGAGGCAGGTGGATCTCTGTGAGTTCGAGGCCAGCCTGGTCTACAAACCGAGTTCCAGGACAGCTAGGGCTGTTACACAGAGAAACCCTGTCTCAAAATCCCCTCAAAACAAAACAATAGCAATAAAACAAAAACAAACAAACAAGCAGAAGGCAAAACAAAACAAAAAAACCCCACAAGCTTTTACCATGCAACAGCTTTGGCTAGCCTGGAACTCGATATGTAGACCAGGCTGGGCTCAAACTTACAAAGACCTTCCTGCCTCTGCCTCTTGGGTGCCGGGATTAAAGTCACACGACACCACGCACATCTTTTTTCTGTTTTTATGAGAAAGTGTAGCTCGGCAGCCCAGCGAGAGTGGAGTCAGATCTAAAGCTAGATACCCCAAGCACAGGTTTGGAGCTGTCAGTGCAGGCCAGAGGATTTTCCAGGTCTTTGAGTTGGTAATAGATTTCTTTGAGTACTCAGAAAAGAAGTCAAAGAGAGGCCCCCCTAAGCCACTGACTTGTTCAGGACCGGTGGATTTGCCATCCCTGGCCTCTCTGCTCAGCCCCCAAGGGGAGTTGGGGGAGTCCTGGAGCACGGGAGAGAACCTCTGGGGTCCCTCTTGTCACCACAGAGTCCGGGCACTTTAGAGCCAAGGAAGTCAGCAGCTTGGGGCTTCACCTCCTTCGACTGACCTTTGAACTCCTGAAACGATACTGTTTCTGGGGACTAAAAACATCTGAAAGTCACCAAAAGAATCATGGAGCAGAGAGATCATCCAGAGATGAGTTGGGGAGAAGCCCTGGTCTAGAGACAGAACTATGAAGGATTGAAGGTGCCTTCTGCTCAATGCCATGGCCACTCCCCTCTCCCCTGGACTGGGGATTGAACTCACGGCTTTGCACTTGCTAGCCAGCACCCTCTCACTGAGTATCACCGAGCTGCATCCTCAGCTCTCTTTCTCCTTTTTCTTTTGAGACAGGATCCTATTGATTCACTAACTGCCTAGGCTGCCCTTGAATTCACTCTATAGCCAAGACTGGCCTTGAATTTGCCATCCTCCTATATCAGCCTCTCGAGTAGCTGGGATTGTAGGTCTGCACCACTGGGCTTGGCCACATGGTTGTTCCTGTTTTTCAGCCTCCCTGCTGGTGGAAGATAGACTTCCTGAGGGGGGGGGTAGACGGTCACTTGGTCTGTTGGTCAGGCTCCTCAGATGCATCAGGAGGGTTTACGTACTCCTTACCCAGCTGCTGTGGGTGCAGCCTCCAAAGACTCACCCCTGTAGCCTTGCTTTATACCTGCCCCTGAGCCCTGGCGGCTGCCTGGTTAGAGGTTCCCAGGAATAGCACCAGCATGCTTAACCCATGGAGGCCCCCCGCCTGGGGCCGCATCAGCCTCATGTGGGTATGTGAAAGTTCTATTCCCTTGTTCCAAGGTGGGACAGACTCCACGGTATACCTCACACTCTGGGTCTCTCTGGGTGGTGCTGGGGTTGGTCAGGCTGAGGCTGGACTTCAAACCGCATTCTCACTTAATTTTGCATTATATGGCAACTTCCTTGAGAGCATTTCTCTCGAAAATTACCCTCACTGACTTTGGGCTTGTGGTTCTGTTTCTGGAATACCTGAGGAAAGTCAGACTATATTACTACTAAAATATTCTTGATTTTAAATATTACTTCAGATTAGCAAACTTTAAGCTTATTTTCAAGTTTGTTCTGATTTACCTGATTTTGGCTTAACTTGGACATATGGACAACATATATAGAAGGTTATATAATAAGGAGGTATAAATCGGCCCCTCCCAATTTTGTCTCTGTGAATAGATTACACTTATATTTAGCATGACTACAGACATAGTTCTACCATATGAAAGATACTCAATTACTTCTAAGATGAACGATCATTAATTTATCATTCTCTTATGTGCTTTTAACAGTTCATAATACATTGGAAACTACCTTTGCGAAGATTTTGAAACTTAAGAAGTAACATTTTAAAAATTAAAGTTCTTTTTAGACCCAAAATAAACTTCAAATCATAAATACAACCTACGGAGAAAACGGAACCCTCCTTCCCTGATTCTTTTATAATGCACCTTAATCTAAAACTTAAATGAGAAACTTCCCGAGTCTCGCAGGCATAGCCAAAAGAAACTCTGGGCCACGTGAAGTCCCGGCAGAATTGTGTTAGCGGTCCCCTCCAGACACCTCAGGAGCTGGGATTTCAGGACTTGGAAGCTATTGTTCCTGTTGGCTACCCACTTGGTGGGGTGAGGTTGAGAGTGGCGGACAGGCGAGTTTTATAATTGCTTTGGCTCCCTGGCTTGTCGGGACCGGTCTAGGTGAACTTGTCATTAACAGGAAGCCTGAGGAGGGAGTTCACACTCATCCTCCCCGTGTCTCACTTACCTAGCCCGGGAATCCAGGAAGGCCTTGTTGACCTGGACCTT
The DNA here is from genome assembly GCA_902168425.1 of Peromyscus attwateri. NCBI lineage: Eukaryota > Metazoa > Chordata > Mammalia > Rodentia > Cricetidae > Peromyscus > Peromyscus attwateri. The sequence continues at coordinate 88,173 of CABHPP010001846.1, read as the reverse complement.
GACCTCATCTACTGTTTCACGAATGGTGGCCGTTCTGGTAGTCAGACCTTGGGGAGGGAAAAGCAGGAAACAGGGCATCACCTATTACTCTTTTGAGATGCCCTGGGCTTCCGATCCCCTCTCAGCCATTACCTCATCTCTCAAACCTGAGCAGGTAGGGGATCAAGATTAGGATAGTTTACAAGACCCCTTAAAGCAGGGGTTTTCAACCTTCCTAACACTGCGGTCCTTGGATACACTTCCTCATGTTGTGGTGACTCCAACCATAACATTATTTTCGTTGCTACTTCATGACTGTAGTTTTGCTACTGTTATGAATCCTAATGCAAATACCTGATATTTCCAGTGGTCTTAGGTGACCCCTGTGAAAGGGTCGGTCAAGCCTACAAAGGGGTCGCGACCCACAGATTGAGAACAACTGCCTTAAAGGAAGGTAACACAGAATGGGAAGAGTCCAGTCTCCTCTTCAGCAAGATGTCAAAGTCGCTTTTTGGAATTCCAGTGGCGTGCCCAGGAAGAGGAGAACAGGACGTCCATTGTGACCACTCACCTTGGGCTGCCTGGTTTCTGGTGAGATGGTCTTGTGGACCCTTAAGCAAGCCTATCTCAGAGTTTACCCCATAACCAGGACCTTGGAGCAAGGAAAGAAAGGACACTAAAGGAGAGATATGCTCCTCGATCCCCTTCAGGTTGGGGTGTGGAGTGTGAGAGGCAGCCTCGGCTCCCTGCGAGGAGACTGCAGTGGGCTGAACAGTATCCGGTTGGAACTTCCGAGTGTGACTTTATTTCCAAATAGTCTCTGCAGATGTGATTTATCAAGATGAGGTCATGCTGAGGAGGGTGAACCTCGAGTCCAGTGAATGGTGGGTTCAGGAATGGACATACAGTAAAGACGGGGCTGGGAGGGGCGGGGGGTAACAACAAACCAAGAATACTAAAGATGTCTGGAGCCATAAGAAGCTGGAAGAAGTAAGGGACCCCCCCTCCTTCAGAGCCTTCAGGAGGAACATGGCCCTTCTGTTACCTTCATCTTGGATTTCTAGCCTTCTGGGATGTGTGAGAATAAATCTGTATTGTCTCCAGCCACCCAGCTGACAGTACTTTCGTCCCAGCCTTATTCCACGGAGCGAACACGGGATGACACTTACCATTTCTGGCAGACACTGCCATCTGGAGCAAGGTCAGGGAAGCTAGGAGGACTGGAAGATGCAACATGGTTTTCACCACTGAAATGAGACCAGGGACATAGGAGGAGCCTCAGTGGAGCCCCGCTGGAAGAGATGGAGTCTCAGGAAACAGGCAAAGCCCAGGCAAAAGCAGATGCTGCAGCCTGGCTGGGAGAGCAAGCAGCTCTAGGGTCTGAGGCCCTGCGTTCCAGCTCTGCATTTGCCCCACCCAGCACCAGGAGCTTGGGCAAATTTCTTAACACTTGGGCCACTGGCCTGCCTGGAAGGGGGCAGGGTCAAACAACCCCGGATGTCCCATTCTGCCTGGGGAGCCTAGGTTTGTTATGTCACAGGTATGACAAATGTTTCCAAGTCTCAGAAGTTCTCATCCCTTCTTCTCCAGATAGCTTGCTTCCTGCTAGCTAGGTTCCTCCTGGGTGGCACAGGGCATGGGCTGGGAGCGGACACCACACCTCTCCTCAGAAATACCACAGGGTTTTCCTCTCCCTCCAAAAATCAGTTTGGCAGGAAGCTATGGAAGCGTGTTGGGACGAACCTGAGCTTCCCTGGGTCCACAGCCGTGTCTGGGGCTGCCTGCTGAGCCTCAGTTTCTACACTGACGCCTTCATCGTGACTTTTCACTCTAAGCCTAAATCGCCAGATGATGATAACTGAAATATGAGCAGTTTTGTCTCCTCTTTCTTTCTCTTCCCCTCCCTTCTTCCTCCGTTCCTTTTTGGATTTCTTCTCTCCCCCCTCTCCCTCCCCTTTCTGCTGGTGATTCAGGGTTTGTCCACATCAGCCAAGTGCGCTACCACTCAGCGGCATGCTGGCCCTCCAAGTCCTCTCCTTACCTTGTTGAAATGTATCTTTCGTCAGTTGACTTTAGAAAAACGGTAAGATATGAGTCAATATTTCTCAGGCCAAGAATTTTTTTTTTCAAGATGAGATTTCTCTGTGTAGCCCCAGGTGTCCTGGAACTCATTCTGTAGACCAGGCTGGCCTCGAACTCACAGAGATCTGCCTGCCTCTGCCTCCCGAGTGCTGGGATTAAAGGTGTGTGCCACCATACCTAGCAAAAATTTTTTTTAAATCCAAGATGAATTCTCTTTGTATGTGTGGTGCTGCAGACTGAACTAAGGCTTTGCCCATGCTAGTCAAGTGTTTCATCACTGGACTAAAGCTCCAAGATAAATTCCCCAATAACTCAATTCCTCAGTGGGTTCTTGTCCTTACTTTGTATGGCCCCAAGTAGGAAAACATTCTGGGACTTCCTAGCCCTCTGCTATTCCTTCCTTCTAAGTCTCATTATGTAGCCCAGGCTGGCCTTGAACTCATGATCCTCCTGTCTCAGGCTGAGTACCAGAATTACGTGTGTGTGTGTGTGTGTGTGTGTGTGTGTGTGTGTGTGTGTGCCCCACACCTTTCTGTTACCATTTCTCTGTGCCTACAGAACTCTCTCAGTGTCTGTTAAGTCAAGCAGGTGTGATTTTACAGTCTCGCTGAGGTGTTTTTGTTTTTAACAGTGTTTACAAAACACAGCGTAAATATCTCCACCATAACCATGTAAATCACACAGCACAGAAATGCTGAGCTGCCAACAGAGCTCTAGAAAGTTTGCATCTTGTAAAGCCAAGGCTCTCGACCCATCATCAAACACCCACCTTCCCGTTTCCTCCTCCTTCTGCCCTGGGCAACCACCACATCTGGATTAGGAAACCCAGCTTTACTCATTTTTTGAGACACATGCATACTCTCTTTACCAGGAAGAGGAAGAAAGAATTCGAGGCCAAAGCTGACTGATTTTCCGTGTCATGGCCAAGGTTCCTGGCTTGGAAGGGAATGGGGCTAAAAGAAGAGCCAGGCAAATATGGGGTCGTGACACTGGAAAACAGGTGTGCAAGCAGTCTGGAAAGCCTGTCTGCAGCTGAATGCAGCCTGGGTGAAGTGCACAGAGTATTGGGTTTCTATGCTCCTTGGGGTATTTACCTGCATCCTTATCCTGGCCTTCAGTTTAGGCATGCCCCAAACCCCCCAGTCTTCACCTTTGCCTGAGAATCAGCATGCTTTGAAGAGAGACCCACAGCCTCTTTCCCCCCCATGTGGGGATGGGGCAGGGGCACAACTCTATGCCTCTCCTCAAGCGATGTCCTCTCGGTCTCATGAACTCCGGTGGGCTTTCAAAACCCCAGCCAGATGACCCTTTCTTTGTGAAGTTTCTCGGATTTCTCTGGGAAAAGTTAGGTCTTTCACATCCTGTCCTACCTCAGTATTTTACTCATACCTCTTCATGTCTGTTTTCATATGAGACCATGAGGTCCCAGAAGCCAGTGCCTTACTTAGTTCTTTCGTGTTCTTGTGTGTCTCCGCATAGCCTTGGTACAGAATAGCACTGAACACAGGCTGAATGAGTGAAGAGTGGAACAGCTTAGCACCTGGAGGTTGTGCGGGGTCAGAGTGCTGATCGTCTCCTAGCCAGTTTCTCCTACTGTAGTGTGTGTAAGAATCATCTCTTGAGTTTGGAAAAATACAGACTCTGGCCTAGAAGGTGGTGGGAGGAGACCCCGAGTCTACACCTCCAGCAAGCTCACAGACAACAGTTCTGCTCTGAAGACCATACTGCACTGAGTGCTGTGACCTTCTGGAGTGTGACTCTCAGACTTGCGCATCACCAAGGAGGGTGGAAGGTTGGTGGGAAGGAACTGCCCGAATTCATTTCCACCAATGGCGAGAACCTTGTTGAGGTGGATGGTGGAGTGAGCCAGTTGGAAAACCAGTAAACGCCCAGTCTCCAGGAAAAACACTATTTGACCTTTCTGCAGCTCAGGACAAAGAGGAGAATACACAGGCAATAGCGCAATATTACGATAGATGATATGTATCTCTATGTTTCATATATTATATATCTTATTTACTACAAGTTCACACATGCATGCACATGTACACACACACACACACACACACACACACACACACGCACGCACACACACGATTTTCATCCACAGCAGTTCCTGGTTCATAGCTCCCTCTCTAAATTAGGATATAGAAACTGTGTTGTCTTTTTCCTGAGGAACATCATAGAAACTCTCTAGTCGCCCCCACCTCCCCAACTTCCTGTATTGACGCTGACCATGAAATTCTCAGAACTATGCCATCTGATAATGGACCGTAACCCTCCCATTTCAGGAGAGATCCTGCCCTGTGTCTGGGAGGGAGGAAGGAATGCTGCTCGGAGAAGCCAAGAAGAATCTCAACAGACAAGCCTTGCTGGGGTTTCCCCGCTCAGCCTATTAGCATTGGGTCTAGCTGGCTGTCTGGGCTTCTATCGTACTTATGCCATAAAATCTTCATAAAACTCCAGAGGGCTTCCAGATGGTTGAACACCTGGAAGTTGCTGGAAGGTGGTGTGCCCAGAGAGAGCAGAGACGCTCCACTCACACACACCGCACACCGCGGGGGGCCCCCCCTCCCCCGTACTTACTTGCCCTGTGCACTCTCTCATCTCTGTCCTTGGAAATAACCCATGCAAGCATTCCCCTGAGTTACTGAGCATCTCCAGCAAGCTGACCAAATTTGAGGAGTCACGGGAACACTGTCAGATGGAGCTTGTGGCTGGCATCTGAAATCAGGGTTCAGTCTTGGGGACGAAGCTCTCTGCCTGTGAGATCTGATGATATCTCCAGGTAGAGACTGTCAGAAATGAATGGGATTAGGAACACCCAGCTGGCATCCAGCTACAGTGGATCTTGCTGGTGGGTGGGGAATTCTCCCAGACCTCGTGTCTGAAACAAGCTGTGACAGGCCAGTAAGAGAAACTGAGCTTGAGACTGAGTTTATTTTCCTTCTATATTCTCGGTGGCTCTCATCAAGCCCTCCGCCGCAGAAATCATTCTTTGCCCCAGCTGGAGGTGAGGCACCGGGTACGTGCGGAATATAGCCAGTTACATAAAAAGCAACACAGTTCAACCCCTCAGTGCTCCCCAAACGAAGCCCGTCTAGTACTGTTGCAGTTCAGGTACCTGGTTGAGACCCAGAGGACCTCAGAATGTTTAAAACACCAGGGACTAAACTCTCAGGGCTGACCAGATATCCAGATCTGCTGCAGCCAGCAGGCATGAAGATGAAAATCCGTAAGCACCGGCTTAGAGACCCCACCACCACCACCACCAAACACTGCATCATCTTACTACAGAGGAGAGCTATCAGTTCATGTCCATCCAGAGAACACCACATTCAGCAACTGTCTTCCTACTTTCTAAGTGACCCCGGACATCTGTCTTGGGCCTCGGTTTCTAAACAGCACAGATGAGAAAGGTTCACGGAACCTTGCAGTCCTGTCAGCTTATGACGGCCTGGTTTTTGGTGCAGAAGAGGCTTCTTGCCCTGCAGCGGGTTTAGTCACCCCCTACAACCCACAGGGAGCAGTTGCCAATCGGTAGCTAAATCTGGCACCAGAAAATGCCCAAGGAAGACAAGTTTAAATCTAGGACTAAATGTTCTCCAGTCCTGAGGAAATTTCATCATCCACTTTGCAGGAACCAGGAAAGGTTAGAGAGTCTTACCTGCCATGTGCCTTGGCCTCCTGTGACAGCTAGAGAATTGATCTGCTTAGATGAGCTGGTCTTTTATATCCGCTTGTAAGAATTTACCTGTGGGAAAGGCCCAGAGGGAAGGATTTTGAGAGGCTGAAGTGGCTTAGAGGACACACTCAGGTTCAGCAGGGAACACCTTGTGACTCCAGGTGGATGTAACGAGGAAATCACAGGATGGCAGGGACAGTTGAGGCAGTATCACTGACTAGGCAAAGTTACCCCCTCCCACTTTCCAGCTTCGGTCTGCCAGCCTGGTTTAGCCCCAGAGGGCGCAACCCCCAGCCCTGTGCATGCTTCCCCCCCCCCCCCCCCCCCCCCGTGGGTCTGAATTGCTCTTCTAACTAGGTCTAATTCAATGAGTCTCACCCTTATTCACTTCCTCATCATGTCTGGAGTCCTCCCTTACCTGCTACCCAGTCCAATGCAGGATTAATGGACTCATCTTTTGCATATAGGGTGATTAAGCAACATTAATTTTGGGGGGATCAAAATCTCAAAAGCCTTACTTTTGAAAGGAGTCACCAGAGGTAAGAAGAGTCCTGACCTATCACCAGGATGGCGGTCCCCTCAAATCACTTCACCTTCCAGTGACTTCTTGCGTCGTCCACCGTTAAAATCAAAGGTTAGTTTCAATGATTACCATGGTTCTTTGACTTCACGCCTTTTATAGGATGTCTCCTTAAAAACGCTGTGGCCCCAGAAATTATTGATGGAAATCCCAGAGATTAATATATAACTTTTATCTCAGCGACTTGGAAAGAGTCGTAAAAGTGTGTTAGAATTGAAGAAGGAAATGGATCAGAGAAAATAGTTTTCGTTAATGTGTGTTACAAGGTGGAAAACTTTAGGGACAGGCTGTGTAAAGTCAAACTTTGAATTGAAAACTTTTTTTTTTTCGAGAAAGGGTTTCTCTGTAACTCTGGAACTCACTCTGTAGAGCAGGCTGGCCTCGAACTCACAGATATACACCTGCCTCTGCCTCCCAAGTGCTGGGATAAAGGGCATGCACCACCACCACCCAGCGAATTGGAAACTCTTAAAGAGGACATTCATTCACCATAACCCAGACCACTAGTTTCACCTTTGGGAAAGTTCTAGCTCATCTCCAGTCACTGAAATATATCCAAAGACTATTTCTATTTTTCTTTCTTTTTGTTTTTTTGAAACAGTCTCACACTGTAGTCCCAGCTGTCTCAGACCTCATAATGTAGCCCAGGTTGGCCTCAACGTCACACAATCTTCCTACCTCAGCTTCCACAGTGCTGGGATCACAGGTATGAACCTCCTGCTCTAAGACCATTTCTCTTCCATAGAATGCAGGCAAACGAGCTGGACATGCCAGAAGAAGGCTGCTGCCCAGTAAAGAGCACAGACACCAGGCTCTTCTTGTTTTCTTTGAGAGACACTTCAGCTCCCCAGCCAAGCATTGTTTCTTTGCCTCTGTCCCCTGAATGTTGGAGCCTGTTTCTGGTTTTGCACTTAGGGGTTCAGGAAGCTCTGTCTGTAGATGGATTTTATTTGAGGGTGGTTGTGCTTAGAATCAATCTTAGGCCAGGACTGTGCTAGACAAATGCTCTACCACCAAGCCTTGTCAAGATGGAACTTCCTTCTAGAATCTTCCATGGAACAACATTGTATCCTCTGAATAATATATGGTGAACTACTGCAGTCACAGTACCAGCAAAATGCAGGTCCGACATCTCTGCATCTGAGGCACTATGTCCTGGGTTTGGCCAGGGATGGAGCTGCATCAGCACCAATCCCTTGGTGTTGGTATGAAGTATCACTAGGCATGAAGCGTACCTGTGGATGTGCCATTGCCCTGTAGCTGACTGTATTTTTATACCTTTGTAGACATTACACTGATAGCTTGCTTACATGGTTTCGCATTTTGTCTGAATCTTCTTAGCATAAGTAGCTGTCTCCACAGTAAAGAACTGGCAAATTGGTCTGGGAAATGGAGGTTAGGAGACTGGAAGTTCAGAAGCTAAAAATTACCAGAAATTTCTCATAAGTCAGCATAGAGATTTCAGGATATTTTAGCAGCAGCACACAGCAGCTAATCACAACAGCAGCAGCAGAAACAGAGCATGCCTGTGAAGTCAAGGTACAGACAGTAAATCCCTGTATCAACTGCACATGGCCACATATACTACGCACACACACACAGACACACATACACACTCACACAGAGACAGACACACACACAGACACACATACACACTCACACAGAGACAGACACACACAGACACATACACACACAGACACACACACACACACACACACACACACACACACGAGAGACAGACACACAGAGACAGATAGACACACAGATAGACAGACAGACACAGAGAGACAGATACACAGACACAGAGACACACAGACTCTCTCTCTCTCTTTCCCTCCCTCCTTCCCCCCCCCCTCTCTCTCTCTGAATCCAATGGCCTCAGACATACTTTGCTTACCTCCATTTCCTTCCAAAATGCATGTTGCATGCACAAACTTTGGCAGGTGGGGAGGGCACTTCTGATCAGTGACAGAGTGACAATTTGCTAGGGGTGGTCATAGCCCTTGTGTTGGTCCATGGCCTTGCAGCCATCCCTGCTGTCTTTGGGGTAACCCAGCTCCTCTCTTCCTCGCTGTCTGTTTCAGCCTTCTCTTACTGGCTCGGCAGTCATTCATGTTGAGGCAGGCTATTTTTTCTGCTCATGCCAAAATATATTTCCTCTTGTTGGTTTCCTAGAACAACAAGCAAACAGGCCTCTTGTCCTGTGGAGGACTCCATATGCCAACATCTCCTCTTTGGGATCCTTTGTCTTACCTCAGAGAGTGAAGGCTCTTAGGTGCTCTGGCTTATGCCATCCCCTAGCCTCTGCAGCAGTGTGAATATAACGAAACTCTGAATGGTGTCCCTCAGCAGTGTAGACCCTGGGGACAGCTAGAAACATTGCCAGATGGCTCCCTTTAGAGGAGGAATTTGTGAGAAAGGAAAAGCAATGTCCGAAATGGATTGTGTGTTTCCCTGGAGACCAGAAGAGACTATTTTCTTCTTGGTGCTTTTTGATGTGTGGTTATTTTAAGCTGTGCAATGGACGTTGATGAGCTGAATAATGGCCTCTGAGACTGGCATAAACATAGCATAAGGGTTTTGATCAGAAATTCCAGTACCAGTGAGTTTTTCCCGTTAGTTATAGCCTGTTGAGACTGAAGAGTCAGTGTCATTCAAGGCCTTACTGGGACCAGCCCATTGAGCAGGGTAAGGGGAATTCCTGAGAACTACCCTGGTAGTGAGCAGAATTCAATTTCTTCCTGTTCTGTATTCACAAAACACCTGCCCCTTCCAGTCAAGGCCAGTCTTCTCTTTCTTATCCATGTTCTGCCTCTCACTTCTGCTTAAATATTTACCAAGCTCTTAATATTATGTGCTTCCTGTTTTCTCTTTCTTCTGTTCCTCCCTCACCCCAGCCAGCTTACAAATTATAAATTTTAATAAGTTTACTTCAAATGAAAAAGGTGTCAGATCTGTTCCAAGTCTTCTCAGGGCAATTCAGAGAAGTGGCTGGGGAAATGGCCAATCTCGGCATGCGACAAAGGTAATTTACCCCAAATAAACTCTAAGATGGTCCAGGTAGAAATGAAGCCAGAGTCAACCATCATAAGTAATATACAAAGACAGGATCTTAAACAAACAGACAAAAACCACACACACACACACACACACACACACACACACACACCCCCAATTTTATTATTGTTATAGCTATTCTCTGGGAAATCATTAAAATATATCTTACGGTAACTCCATAGAGAAGGTGTTTCAAGAAACGCCTCATTTCTGGGATGAGGATGGCACAGTTGGAAGAATGCTTGCCTAGGATGCACAAAGCCCTAGGTTAGATCCCCAGCACCACACATGGGGCACGGTGGTGCACACCTGAGATTCTAGCAACAAGATCAGGAGTTCAAGTTCACCCTCAGCTAGGGAGTTTGAGGTCAGCCTAGGATAAATAGGGTCATCCTGGGTTAAATGAGATCTTGTCTGAAGAGGGCTAGGAGGTGGGTGGTGGGCTCATATCTCAAGCAGATGTATGCATGCACATCCCACCCACCACTAAGTAACCAGCTGAAAAATAAGGAGTATTGGATTATTAAGACAGCAAGTCAACTTCTAGTCCTAGCTTGCTACTCTGGCCATGTGACTTTGGAGAAATTACTCTGCTGAGACGCCTGGGTTCCCTTATCTGTAGAGGGGAGTGGACACACTAAACGATTGTGGTGGTTTTCTTGGGTACCAAAGGCTAGAATTTTGTCACAAACTACCCACTGTAGGAGGTTCCAGCTCCAGCTTGCCTCTGCTCCATTGAGCAAGGCTGTCCCAGTCACATATCATCTGGTTCTTGTCACCAGTATTGGATCAGCTGGGACATATGGTAGGAGACAATTCTCTTCAACGCCATTTTCCTTTGTCCTGAGGACAGCTGGAAACAGGAGAAAGGGAGAAATCTCATTGACAGGGCAAATTTATAAGGAACGTGGTTTTTGCAGATACTCCCGTTGGAACCTGGGCCCTCCATCCTTCTCCTTTTCTCTGCCTACCTTCCCCACACCTCGCTCATTACCGAGTGCTGTCCGTTTGTCAGAATCTCTTGCTTCTGTGGCTTCCTCTTCACTTTTCCCACGTTCTGCTGCTGCCCTGAATCACCTTCAAGCACACACCCCCCCCTCACTGAGCTCCCTGCCACAGCCGTCCCTCCGCCCCACCCTTCCTCTACCCTGACATTTTGACCAGCTCACTGCTATCCATAAGACAAAGCTCCAGTGTTAGGAAGAAGATCCTGTACCACTTACCCTCCTGCGTCTCTAACCTGCCATTTAGCATTCCTTCACTCAAACTCTTCCAGCTGAACTCATCCAGCTGAACCCACAGCATGGTTTCTGCTTCCACGCCTTTCCCTCGGCCACGCTCCATGCCTATGCTCATGACCTCATCCCCATCACCCCAGACTGGCCCTGAACTTGCTTTGTTCCAGAGGATGACCTTGAACTTTTGATCCCCCTGCCTCTGCTTATTCAGTGCTGGAATTGCAGGTATGCACCGCCATGCCTGGCAGTGCTGAGGATGGACCCCAGGGCTTCATGCATGATAGACAAGCACTGTACCAACTAACTGAGCTCCATCCCTAGCCTTCTTTTTTTTTTCCCATGTACAAGTTTATATCTTTATTATAGAAAATGTCTTTAATTTGGAAATAACTATTATCAGAAAATGTCAAGATATCTTTTTTTTTCCCATCCCTAGCCTTCTTATTTCTTCATACATCTTTCCTGTCACCCAAACTAGAGCAGAAACTCTGCAGAAGCTCTCAGTTATGTTGGGCAATCCGTAATATTTGCTTTGATGATCAGGATGACACTGATATAAAAGTATCTTGCTGGCTTAGCCTACTTACTCCGGTCTCGGCTGTCAGTTCTAACACTGTCCCAGGGATCCATTTCCTAGCTTGATTGAAAGAGCGTGGTGATTTAGAGTGTAGCTAGCGTCTGTGATAACTGTATTTTCCTTTGATCTGCCCTTTTCCCTGTCTTAGGATCCACATAGCCTATTACAAGCTAGACAGATTCAGAGCAAGCCCGGCTGTCATGAGTAGTGTTATCCCTGACTTGTGAGCTCAGAATGGGGTCAGAAAGTTGGGGATCTGGGAGCCTCATGGCAAGCTTATCTACCCCACACCAGTCCCTGCTCTCACTTCAGTGCTGGTTCCCGAAAGCCCCTACTCTTTCAGAAGCAGCTGAAGTAGTGGGCTCCCAGTTTTACACCTTTCACTCTTGAGTCTCCATGTCAGATGGAGGCTGGAGACCTGGAATGAACATCCCTGAGAAGGCTTCCTCCTCCTGTGGTGACTAAAACATGATGGTGACATACATCCCTTGGGCTCCACACTGTGTGCTCACTGGGTCTTATTGTAAATGGCCAAGTTCTCTTGCTTTTCCTCCTGGAGCTCCTCCCAGATGTTGTGGAGCACATCAGGATAATAGATGCCCTGGAAGACTGTGGTGGAAGCTGGAATGAGGTGAGGTTTGGACTGGAATTCCTTCTGTTCTGGTGGGAAGCTATGGAGAGCTAAGTGGCTCTTTGCCTCTTCCTCTTCTCAGCGCTGAGAGGACAGACGTGAGGCAGGGCATCTTTACCGTTTCCTCTTCCGTTCTCTTAACAAACACTGCAAGCATGTATCAATGCACGCCCTTCTACTCTGCAAACCATACAGCAGGAGCAATGCTTTCCAAAAATGCCCACCCCCCGGCAATGATGGCTTAGTGCTTAAAAGCACCAGCTGCTCTTCCAGAGGACCCAGGTTCCGAGCACCCACATGACAGCTCACAATCATCTGTAACTCCAGTCTCAGGGAAACCTCTCACATTGTTATGGAAATCAGCGAGAAACCAAGGACCACTCAGAGTTGGAAAACTCAGGTTTAATATGACAGTAGACCCAGACTGAGCTAGCACTTCAGATAGACAGCCCAAGTCACAGTTTTTACAGTGGCTACAGAATGACAGTGGGAGTCGGGTCCTTCTGTCACTGGGGGATTTAGTTGCCCTGACTACATGCCTGGGACAAGCATTTTATTTACATTTATTAATTTTACTTCATGCGTAGGAGTGTTTTCCCTGCATGTATGTATGTGCGCATTTTCATGCCTAGTGGCCAAGGGGTCTAGAAGAGAGCATCAACTCCCCCAAACTGGGGTCAAGGATGATTGTGAGCCATCATGTAGGTGCTGGGAACTAGACCCAGGTCCTCTGCAAAAGCAACCAGTGCTCTTAACTGCGGAGCCATCTCCCTAACCCCTGTAGGAAGCAGTTTTTACAGATGTGGAGCTGAGGTGGTGAGAGCAGCTTTTTTACAAGTGTTTGGTGAATTTAATTTAACGCATGTGTGCCTGTATGGGGTGGTGGTGGTGGTATGTGTGTGTGAGTGCAGGTGCCTGCAGAGGACAGAAGCATTGGATCCCCTAGAGCTGGTGCTATAGACAGTTGTGAGCCACCTGAGGATGTCAGTGCTGGAAATGGAACTCAGATCCCCTGGATGAACAGCAAGGGCTTTAGCCACAGACCCAGCTCCCCAGCCTGGTGTTTGTTTCCTTACAACAAAGGAAGAGAGTTTTAGCAAGCAGGACAAGGGTATATGCTGTTTTTGAGTTTAATCCCGTCTAGTCCTCCTCTTCCATAGACCTCAAACAAAATAGGACCATGGCCAGGTTCTATCACGGAAGGCTGAGATCCCGGACTTCCTCAGATTCTCCTCATCTTCCACACACAGTTTGACACAGAATAAAGACTCATATCTGTGGGGAGTAGTAGGGCGTACAAGCTTCAAAGAAACCCTTACTTTTTATGAAATAGGGTTTCATTAGGTAGCTTAGACTGTCTCCAAACCCAAGATCCTCCTGCCTCAACCTCTCCAGAGCTGCGATGACAGGCCTGTGTTCATACCTGGCTCAGTAGCTCATAGTTTTAAAAAGAAAAACAAAATGCTCTGCCCTGGTTATAGACCCACCGTGTTCTTTCTAAAAACAGCACCTTCACCCTCCCAGCTGGCTTCCACTATCATCAACATCTTCCATTAATGTGGTGCGTTTCTCACAGTTCGTACACCAACATTGTTTCGGTATTAGTAACTAAAATTTAACTTCAAATTTTTATACTTTTTGACCTTTTTGAGAACGTATCTGTTTTGACATGGACATTAACACTTTTCTTCTTATCAAGTTAAAGCTGATGTTTAGGGACCTCCGGTGTCTGGGGACCGCAAGCCACCATTAGCCCAGGCTTCGTGTTCTCCTGGGGAGGACAAACAGCCACCTTGGGCAGCTTGGGTCACTGAGGGTAAGCTCAGAATGGGACCAGAAAAAGGTCTCGGGTGTGTGTGTGTGTGTGTGGTGTGTGTGTGGCAGCGCTCCCCTGCGGTGGAAGCCCTGGGACTCTCTTCATCTCTGGCCCTTGGCTTCCTCCTCTGGTGAGAGATAATAATAACCGGGGCCTGCCTCCCACAGCGCTGTGACGATCAGCTGGCACACTCCCACAGACCTGTGCAGCGATGACACGTAAGAGATTTTTATCAAGGCGGTTTCTGGGTCGTGGGAGTTGAGCAGATACTTCAGGGTGAGCTGGTCCTTGAGATACTACATTTGGATTTCCATCTACCATCTTGACAAAAGGCCTGAATCAGCTGACTTCAACCTCCTGTCCTCATAGCTGGGTTGCATGCCATGGACAGGGCAGTTAGACTCTCCCTCTTCCCTCCCCCTCTCCCTCCCTCTCCCTCCCCTTCTTTCTCCCTCCCTCTCCCTTCCCCCTTCCCCTATTCTGCTTCTGCTGCTGGGCATCCTTCCCATCCTGGTGAAAAGTGGGGGCAGCCCATTGCCTGATGGAGAAGAAAATCAGACCTTCCTATCTCCCCCAGAAGACACTTCTGGGTTTTTTGTTTTGTTTTGGTTTGTTTTTCTCAGTCTGTAGATAGGAAACCCAGAGCAGCAGGTGGCCCAGACAGGAGACTGGGCTTCTCTCATCAGTCCCTGGTCCCTGTGGACCTGGCTGTAGCAGCATTGGTGAGGTCTTCAGAATGAAGTGCAGCCCGTTCCTCAGCCCCGGCCTCACCTCTGAAACCATCTTTCCTCCCATGCTTGTCTTCTCCTTTTCCTTCTTGCTGAACACTTGGGAAGGGCCACCCTGAGCTACGCATGAGGTCCAGGAGTTGATGCCCCACTGTTTCCTTCCCCTGTCCAAACCCTGGGACCTTTCTCCTGAATCTCAGCCCACCTTCTAGTCACAGTCATTCCAGATAACTTAATTCAGCTTCACACAGCTCTAACAATTATACATTGAAAGATCGTTTGGATGGCCCGAGGGGCGGGGTAAATTGAGTTCAAATTCTCCTCTTAGGAAGGTCGTTGGTTGAAAGAGAACCTACCAGGTACCGTGTACTTAAGTTCTGAGCTATCTCAGAATGGACAGGGTTTCTGCCTACATGGAGCTTAAAGTTGATGGTAACTTTTAAAACATCGGATGTATAAATAAAGAGAGTAAGGAATGTTGGGGGAGGTACACAAAATCTGAGGACAGATAATGAGGGGCCCAATAGAGTCAGCATGGGGAGACTGCTCTGATCAAGGGGTGTTTGAGGTAAGGATGGAAGGTGGGTTCCAGTAGGTTGATAGGAAAGGAAGCGTATGAGGTGGGAGAGACACCCTTGTGTGCTGGGAGGAGGTGCATCTCACCCAGGCTTGATGGGGTACAGCCAGATGAACAGATGCAGCCTGCTTGAATACAGCTGTTTTCTTCCCTTTGGCCACTGCCCACCAGCTGGGCTACATCATACAGGCCTCTCCATGTTTGCTTCTACCCCAGGCTACTGTAGCCATCAATAGACTCCACATTTTACTAATCCCAATGACTCTTCTCCTGACTCCTGCTGTGGTGTACAATCCAAGTTCCACTTCTAACCCAAGATCTAGAATGTGGCCCCCATCCTCCTCCACAAGCCCTTCTGTATTAGTAACTTTTCTTAATGTTCTGACAAAAGCTCAAGGAAGTTTCTTTTGGCTCTCGGCCTGAAGGTATAATTCATCAAGGTGGCAAAGGACTGGTGGGGACAGCAGCTCCAGCTGTGGCAGCAGGAACAGGAGATCACATTGCACTGTTTATTTTATTTCATGTATGCGTGCACATATACGAGTCAAGGCGGTGGAGAGATGGGAGCTCTTTCT
The DNA here is from genome assembly GCA_902168425.1 of Peromyscus attwateri. Taxonomy (NCBI): domain Eukaryota; kingdom Metazoa; phylum Chordata; class Mammalia; order Rodentia; family Cricetidae; genus Peromyscus; species Peromyscus attwateri. Next base: position 72,648 of record CABHPP010001846.1, on the reverse strand, counting down.
CTTTTTTGGCTTTTTTGTTCAGTCCAGGCCCCCTGTCCCTGGATTGATACCACCCATATCCAGAGTGGATCTTCTCTCCTCACCTAAACCTCCCAGAACACCCTCATAGAGACTCCCAAAAGTGTGTCTCCTAGGTGATTCTAAATTTGATTGACGGTAAAGATTAACCATCGTAGATTTAATGGTGATGAGTGGGTATGAAAAACAAGAATTGCCTGTGATTCTGAAGTATTAAAAGTCTACATGACTGAGGAGATAGCTCAGTTGATAAAATGCTTGGCACACAGCATGAGTCCTGAGTTCAGTCCCCACCATCCACCTAAAAGCTAGGTGCAACAGCATGTGTCTGTTGCCTGTGATCTCGGGAGGCAGAAGCAGGAGGATCCTTGGGGCTCGAAGGCCAGCCAGTCTAGTTGAATTGATGGGCTTCAAGTTCAGTGAGAGACCCTGCCTCAAAACATCAAGTAGAATGTGATTAAGGAAGACACCCACCATAGATCTCCAAACTTGGGACCTATACATCCACATAGACACATACCCTCTAACACAGCAGTTCTCAACCTATGCACATATACACACACCCTCTAAACCAGCAGTTCTCAACCTGTGAGTCGTGACCTCTGGGAGGAGGTGTTGAATAACCCTTTCACAGAGGCCACATTCACAGAGTCCACATATCACATATCCTGCATATCAGATATTTACATTATGATTCATAATAGTAGCTAAATTACAGTTATGAAGTAGCAATGAAAATAATTTTATGGTTGGAAGCCACCCCAACATGAGGAACTGTATTAAAGGGCCACAGCATTAGGAAGGTTGAGAACTACTTCTTTAAACCCTCATATAAAGGCATCTGGAATTTTCTTTTCATAGCTGCTCCATGAGTAAGAGACTGTGGCTCTTTCAAGATCACTTTAAATAATTCCTGCTTGGGAGCTGTTTTCAGTGTGTTATACCACCCAAGATTTCCTTGAATTGTATGTGTGTGTGTGTGTGTGTGTGTGTGTGTGTGTGTGTGTGTGTAAAACTCTCCAAGAAGTCCAATGTGGAAGTCCTTCACGTGCTCGCTCATGCCCACGTGTGCCTAGAGGCCAGAGGAGGACACCAGGTGTCCTGCTCTAGCAGTGTGAGCCATGTGACCTTGGGACAGGGTAGCTCACCAGACTCTTGAGTTAGGCTGGTGGCTAGCTAGCCCTGCAATCCTCTTGTCTCTGCCTATTTCCCTCATCCCCCAGGGCTTCAGTTGTAGACACACATGATTGTGCTGTGCTCAGCTTTTTACATGGGTTCTGGGGACTTGAACTTACCGTTTTTACTTGTGGAGCCATCTCCCAAGTCTTCTTTTAATGTCATCTGTTTATTTTATTTCATGTATGCATGCACATATGAGTGTATGCGTGCACATGTGTGTGCATATGCATGTAGAAGCCATGTGCATCAAAACTATCTTCCTCTATAATTCTCCCCTTGTTTTTCTGAGAGGGTTTCTTACTCACTGATGGACAACCAGCCCCAGAGATCTGCCTTGTCTTGGCCCCTACCCAGTGCTAGGGTTACAGGTGTGTGCTGCCAACGCCTGTGTTTTTTTTTTTCTTTGTGGGTGCTGGGGATCCATATTCAGGTCTTTATGATTGAACATCAAGCATTTTATCTACTGAACCATCTCCTCATACCCCAGAAGTCCTTTTTAACAAAATTACATTGAACCATTGGGCCGATGGATTTTAACATCGTTAATAAAGCTATTTTGAGAGTACAGTATAAATCCTATCTAGAAAATGCTTAAGTCTTTGAAAAGAATGAGCTCAGAGTCACACAACAACGAAACGTTTTGACCCTGGTGCTGTTTCTTGGAACATAGGTCAGTAGCCCAGGTTTTGTCCCATGGGATACGTGTCAGATTCTTCAGAAATGAAACTTGGAGCTTGAGAAACATTTAGGAAGCCTGTGGTTCAGTGGCTCTCAAAGGCTGTGTCTGGGTCAGTAGCAGGCTTGTTCGAAACACAGGTGCCCGGGACCTGCTTCTAATCGATAGAATTCAAATCTCTGGCCTTGGAGCTGAAAACTTTGACTTCTCATAATCATCTGAGGGATTCTAACACACAGGCACATTTGGAAACTACCAACCTGGCTGAACTTTCTGCCATTGTGGAATTCCCTACTATGTCCATGTTCCTCAGGGCCTGCAGCAATGGACTCTTCTGGGAGGTACTTACAGATCAGAATCTGAGACGTACTGAATCAAAAGCTGCATCTTGACAAGATTCTTAGACAGGATCTGATCACACTAAATGTGATCTATGGTCAGTCACCAAGACACTGCCTGAACTCTTCCTGAGGTGGAGAACTCACCACTTTACTGGCAACTTACTTCATCACTGGGAAGCCGCATTTAATTATCAGATCCACCCTTCCTGGTAAGAGTTGAGGGGACAGTACCAGAGCCAGAAAGGCCAGGCAGGAACATGCTGTCATCTAAGCAAGAATTAAGGTCGCCCAGATTCCCTCCTTCCTTCTTCCCTTCCTCTTTCTTCTGCCCCTCACCCCTTCCTCTTCCTTCCTTTTTTTTCCAGACAGGGCCCTACTAGTAGCCCAGGCTGGCCCGGAACTTGTAGTCTTCACACCTCCACCTCTTGAGTGTTAGGATTACAGGAGTGTAGCATCATGTCCAGCCTGAGCTTTTTTCATACAGTGAATTCACTCATGAACTTGACCTTTAGACAAAAATGAGAACTCTTTAAAGTTGGGTAAGATAGGCAGAGCCCTATTACTCCACTTCATTCATTTTTTAAAATTGCACATAGAGCCTCTCTTTACCAAGATACAGTTTAGTCTTTATTTTTGCAAAGGCACAGGCCAGTGTGAAGCTGTGTATGCCTCTTTCTGGAAGAGTCTTAGCGATGGCCGTTAGTGGTTCCTTCCTGAGTTGTATTGCTATTGTTATAAAAGTTTCTTAGCTGTAATAAAATACATACAATAAAAAATATTATCTTAACTGTTTTAAGTATGCAGTTCCATATTGTACAGTCTGCTCAGATTACTGTACAATCCACATTTGTCCCACAGATTTGAACATCTGAAATTTAAAAACACCAAAACTCGTGGAGGTTCACAGACAGATCAGGAGGTGCATAGATAGATTGGGAGGTTCATAGACAGATCGGGAGGTTCATAGACAGATTGGGAAGTTCATAGACAGATCAGGAGTTTCACAGACAGATCAGGAGGTTCATAG
>CABHPP010001846.1:0-66756 GCA_902168425.1 Peromyscus attwateri | reverse complement strand
GACTAGAGGTGTGGATCACCACAGCCATGTGTCATTATTGTTGTCATTCTAGGGCCGTTTGTCCGAGTTGGAAATAGCAGTCTCACTGTGTAGCCCAGGCTGGCCTCAAATTGGCACTGGAATGCTGGGTTATAGACATTTATCACCATACCAGCTCAGAGTCCTTTTATTATTTCCTGTGGAATAATTTGCAGGGTGTTTAGTTACAGTAAATAGAGAGAAGAAAGGAAAATAAGGGTATACCACCTTGTTCTAAAAACAGAGGATACACACACAACTATTTTTAATTATTAAGATGATCTATTTCCAGATAAACTATTAGAGCCAGAAATCTTGCTGCTAAAACAGAGAGTATAAAATTGAAATGACCAATTAGTATAACCTATGGGAAAAAAATCATGAGAAATAGCTGAAAGGATGTCATGATTGATTAGTGATGTCTGCCACAGTCATAGGAATGGAAACTGGGTACGAATGCTATCCATTGCCATCCTCTTGGCAGCAGTTCCTCTCCAGCCTCCCATTGCAGAGGAGTTTCTCCATTCTCATGTCCTTTCCTCATGATTCCTTTCTCCCTTCAGATTGTCACCTTTAGGGACTATCTACCCATCCTACTGGGTGATGAGATGCAGAAGTGGATACCCCCATACCAAGGCTACAGTGAAACTGTAGACCCCCGAATTTCCAATGTCTTCACCTTTGCTTTCTGCTTTGGCCACTTGGAGGTCCCCTCTACTATATCTCGCCTGGATGAGAATTATCAGCCCTGGGGTTCAGAACCTGAGCTCCCCCTACACAAGCTCTTCTTCAACACCTGGAGGCTGGTCAAAGATGGTGAGTCTCCTCAGGGAAGTGCTCTTGCCTGAGCCCTCTCATTCTCCAGTTTGTAGGGACTCCTGGTGTGAGGATCACCTTCCAGACACTTCCTGTGTGAGGTGGACAAGAGAATTCATCTCACTGAGTCTTAATTTCCTTGTCCGTAAAATAAGGGCAACAGTAGTACCATCTCATAGGATAGCGAATGAAATGAGATAGATTTGTAGAACACTCTATTGTGATCCTAAGGCACAAAGAGTGATCAGGAAATAATAGTTATTTCCTCCTTCTGGCTTCCCACTGTCTAAGATTCTTCTGCCTTTTCCTGCCCTAGGCGTCTCTGGACTCTGAAAACAGAATTTGTGAGCTTGGTAAATTGTGCTGTTCTAGAACCTTCTCCCTCCGTGAGGTGTCATAGGTTGGGTACAGCTTTCTTATTCCTCAGTTGAGACTGACATCTCTTCAAGCTTAACCAGGCGGGGCTGTTTTCTGAAGACATGGGGTCCATCTTCCTCTGGGAGAATGTGTGGAAGACGAAGGAGCAGACTCCATGAACTAAGACATGAAAAAAACCTCTTGCCAGTCATTCATCCATCAGCCCATGAGTGCCCTTTTCTGTCACCTCAGAAAGCATAGCCTGGACTCCTCTTACCTGGCACAAAGGGAAGGCTTCATTGTGCTCTTCTCTCTCCAGCCAGAGATACCCGAGCCATTCCCATTTCCTATTGAGAGAAGCTATCTGGGGCAGAGAAGGCCCAGCATGGAGGATGCCCTCACCCTATTCCTTTCTGAAGGAAGGCCTCTTGGTGTCCTTCTGCAGGTGGAATTGACCCTCTGGTTCGAGGCCTGCTGGCCAAGAAGGCCAAGTTGATGCATCAGGATAAAATGATGACCGGGGAACTCGGCAACATGCTGTTCCAGCCGAATCACACCATCCACGGCTTCGACCTGGCTGCCATCAACATACAGCGCAGCCAGGACCACGGACAGCCTGGTGAGTGGGTCTGGAGAACTTTCTGACTACCCTCTGGGGCTCCTGGACACTGTTCTCTGGAACTCCAAGGAGCCAATCATTCCTGAAGCTAGAGGCAAGCTCATTTTACAAACCCACGTAAGACATCCAGGAAATGGAGTCTTCCGTTTTCCTAAAGCAGAGATGTGACTACACACCTGCTGTTATCTTAGTGAAAAGCAGTTTTGTTGTTCCTAAGAGCCAGGTTGCTTGAGATCTGATTTCAGCAGTGCCATGTACCAGCTGTCTTAGTTGCTGGACTCATTCACTGTGATAAAACACCCGAGAGACACAATGGAATGACAGGTTTGATGTGGATCACAGTGTGAAGGTGCAGTCAGCCCATCCTGCAGGGTAGGCATGGCACCCGCACCATGACCCAGCTGGTCTCGGTGTAGCCGTGGTCGGGAAACGTCGAGTGATGGATGCTGGTACAGTATCCTTCCTCTTTATGTTCAGGCCACAGGCTGCTGCTGCTCATGTTCAGGGTCTTCCCATCATAATTAACCCTATCTAGACACTCCCTCATGCGCATGCCCAGAGATGTCTCCAAAGGTATTCCAGATCTTGTCACACTGACAATCAGTATCAACAGTCACACTAGTTTCAGGACTTGAGGCAGGCTTCAACAGCTTTGTTCTCATTTGTTTGCATGGCACTTGGTATAGTGCCCGGCCCCATAGTAAGTCACAGGTAAGCTGTCACCCTCCCAACACTGAAGTACCACAGATGAAAAGCCATGCATTATACTTCCCTTGTCCCGAAAGCTCTGATCCCAGCCTTTCCCGGCTTCTGGGGGTGGAGTGGTGACATCCCCAAGGGAAAACTCGAGTGACAGGTCCCTGGATGAGCCCGCCCTGTCTTCCCTCCCCTAGGGTACAACTCCTGGAGAGCTTTCTGTGGCCTGTCACAGCCAAAGACGCTAGAAGAGCTGAGTGCTGTGCTGAGAAATGAGGTGCTGGCCAAGAAGCTGCTGGATCTCTATGGAACCCCCGACAACATTGATATCTGGTTAGAGGCCATTGCTGAACCCCTGGTTCACAGGGGTCGAGTAGGGCCTCTCCTGACCTGCCTCCTGGGCCGGCAGTTTCAGCGGATCCGAGATGGAGACAGGCAAGTGAAATCACTGACTGGGGCAGGAGGAGCCCTTCCCTTAGGCATGGGTCCCCAATGTTCTTCCTGAGATCTGACTTCATAGGTCATCGTAGGATAGTCACTGGACTGTGTGACATGACCCTGCTCTGTCCTTGTAGGTTCTGGTGGGAGAACCCTGGGGTCTTCACAGAGAAGCAACGGGATTCTCTACAGAAGGTGTCCTTCTCGAGACTCGTCTGTGACAACACCGCCATCAACAAGGTCCCGCTGAACCCATTCCAGGCCAACAGCTACCCCCATGGCTTTGTGGACTGCTCTTCTATTGATAAGCTGGACCTCTCCCCCTGGGCCTCAGTGAAGAAGTAGAAACCTCCTGCCCGTGGCTTCCTGCACTGTGCATGCCCATGGTCCAAGATGTCATTTCAAGCAAGTTCAACGACCTGGTCCTTTCCAGTTGGACACCCAAGTCCCACATCTTCATTTCTTGCATCCTCCAGATGGTGGTCAAAGGTGGCCTCAGCCTTTCCGGCTCTTCCGATTGGGTCCCACCACCTCCATGCCACCCTCTCAGCCTGTGGAAATCATCCTCTAACAAGATGCCTCTCCAGCTTGTCAGATGTCACCTGCTCTCTTCCTGAATGAGCACTGACTGAGGCTGTGACCTCTGACCCTTAGGTTTCCTCCTGTCCTGCCAGACTAGATTATAAGCATCCTGAGCCACAGACTCCCCATCTGCTTCTGGGTATGGTTTGTGGCACTCAGCATGGTGTTCACCACACAACGTGCTCAATAAATATCCAACTGTTCCTTCCGAGGGGCAGGTCTTGCAACCACGGCTATAAGTACCCGGATGCTTAGAGTCCAGATGTGTCTTATGGCTAAGAGGTCCTGAGCATCAATCAGTCTGATGGGGACAATCGTAACTGAGTGAGAGGTGCAAGAGCTCTCAAAGCAGGGAGGAGGCAAGGGGTTTCTGGGTAAAAAGAAAAAAATCACTAACCACAGAGCAATGAGAGAGTGAACTCGGGGTGACACTGCTGTGGGGTACCACGGGTATCCAAGCCTGGATTTCCAGGAACTTTAACTGATCTCGTCAGTCCTCTAAGAAACACCCTATTTGTCCTGGACAGTCCTTGGACCCTGTATAGCTTCTAAAGTGGCAGCTCCAGAACATTCCTTGGGCTGTGGTCCAATGTGTATTTATACAGCCTTTAACTTTTTTCATAGGGTCTCACGTTATATCTTGGGTGGGCTTGAACAACTATGTAGTCCAGAGTAGCCCCAAATTCTCTATCCTCCTAAATTTACATGACTTCAGCCTCCTTACTGCTGGAATGTACTATCATTGCCTGCTTGACATTCGTGTGTGCGTGCGTGCATGCGTGCGTGCGTGCGTGTGTATGTGTGTGTGTGTGTGTAAAAGGCCTCCAGGGGCTGGAGAGATGGCTCAGTGGTTAAGAGCACTGGCTGCTCTTCCACAGGACTCGGGTTCAATTTGCAGCACCTGCAAAGCTGCCCTCAACTGTCTGAACTCCAGTCCCAGAGGATCCTCTGTCCTCTTCTGGTCTCTGGGAGTACTGCATGGGTGTGGCATCTAGGAGTAGTGCAGGCAAAATACCCATATAAGTAATAAACAAAAATCTATAATTAAATAAACAATAAAATGAAAAGACCCTCCAGTGTACAATGGCCTAGCTAAACCCTAGCACCACAGAAATTAATTAGTCAATGGAATGATTAGTTGGTTAATTAATTGACTAATTCAATTTACCTTTGCCAGGCCTGACGTATAGGAGAATCATACTTTCAAGATTGACCCATGCTACAGAGCAAGCTCAAGGTCAGCCTGGACAACTCAACAAGACCTTGTTTCAAAGTGAAAAAGTGCTGGAGATGTAGCTCAGTGGTAGAGTGTTTGCCCAGCATACACAAGGCCCTAGGTTCAATATCAGCACCCCAGAGGGAAAGTATCCTACAGGTAATGACCAAACAATCAGAGATTCATTTCCCATCTACAGAGATTTCCTTGGGCAGTCCTTGATCATAGCCCCATTCTGCAAACCACCAACCTTGGCTGAGGCTCCTTCTCTGTGAGCACCCCTCTCCTCCTCAGTGAGGTAAAGGTGAGAACTACTTGAACTGTTGTTCCCCACAGTGAGAGCCTAGCTTTGCCTCACCATTTGAGGTTATATTTTATTTGTGCTTTAAAAAATAAATCTTGCGTGAAGATCAGAGTGCAGAGCTAGCCACTTGAGGCCAGGCAGTGATGGCACACACCTTTAATCCCAGCACTTGGGAGGAGGAAACAGGAAGTGATATGGCTGGGCGTGAAGAGGAAGTAATAAGATGGGGTAGAGACAGGAGCTCAGCTCCTTTCATGGTCTGAGGATTGGGTACAGGTAAGGAGTCTCTCTAGAGGCCGGCTGCTTACTTTACTGGTCTTTCAGCACTTACCCTGATATCTGGGTAAATATTGGGTTTTTATTATTAAGACCAATCAGGATTCATGCTACATCTGGTGGCCACCATACAGAGGGCTGGCTCTTTGGCTTCTTCGCTCCTGGTGGGTTGCGGGCTCTCCCCGGAACCCCTCTGCACACTGCTACCACACTAGGTAACTGCCTTGAAACCTGCTCAGGCTTCTACTGTTCTACTCAGAAGCAGTCAGCCTCACATCTGAATAGTCTGCGACCCTTTAATACACTCCCTCATGTTGTGGTGACCCCCCAACCATAAAACTATTTTCGTTTTATGCCCAACTGTAAATTTGCTACTCTTAAGAATTGTAATGCAAAGATCTGTGTTTTTTGATGGTCTTAGGTGACCCCTGTGAAAGGGGTCGTTAGACCCTCAAAGGGGTCGTGACCCACAGGTTGAGAAACTGCTGTATTGGGGGAACATGGTAGAAGTTTCCAGAGGGTGAGGGGGTGGTGACTAAAGGGGAGGGGTTACAGTACCAGTCACATTGAAAGGCCCTGGCCACTGGGGCTGCAACTTCCTCTTCAGCAGGTCTAGGGACACGTGGAGATAGTCTGCAGCCCTCACAGCTGTTCTGGTTGCTGCCACCGGCTGCTTGAAGTAGGAGATGAGTTCCATGGGGCTGGCGGTGCCGCGTCGAAGGTTCTCTTTGATGCTGCTTAGACAAGGGAGGGCCAGAGAAGGGGCACGGAGACCCTCAGCAGAGCCCAGACTGTGGTGGGCCAGGACCGCGTATAGAACCACAGAGGAAAAGTGGGTTTTCTTTTGTCAAAAGGCTATGGACCTGCATGTCCCGACAGAAGCAAGGCCATTGAAGGAATGGCTTTGGAGATGTCCCTACAGCCAGAAACTCAAGTACAGACAGACAGGTCCAGCTTCACCTGTGGGTCCCCATCCTTTCTACAAAGTCTCCACTGTGTGTCCCTTCTCCAAAAGCTTTGGAGCAGGTTTGCCCAGGGCTGGCCAGTGCCTGGAATTCTCACCTTTCTCTCCGCTCTTTGTAGGCCTTGTCCACCAGCTGCTTGGCCTCCTCCATACAGGTCAGGATCACTGAATCCTCCACTGACCCCAGCATAGCTGCCCAGAGCACAAACCACAAGGTCAGGAGTGGTCCAGAAGCCCTTCATCAGGCTCCAGAACAAAGGAGCCTGCTCAGGGGAAGAGGGAGCTGCTGGGCTGAGACCCTCCCCAGTCACCCACTCTCCCCTCCTTTTGGCACCATTACCTGGAGTGGCACCACTGGAGGTCTGAGGTATGGCCAGAGGGGCCAGGAGGCCTGCCAAGGCCAAGAATAGCTTCATCTTTGCAAATCCCAGCCCAGGAAGTGCCCAGAGCATGTGAGTACAGAAAGAAGAGCATTGAGAAATGGCTTACCATCCTTTGCCTCCCAAGCCCCCTCCTCTCTCTCCATACCCAGCCCTACCCCAGTGGGTCCGGTCAATGAGGAAGGCTTCTGTGAGGGAGGGGTCTGTAGCTAGAGTTTTCCTGCCTTGCCCAGAGTCAGGACAAATCTCTGTCACCGGCCAGTCCCACAGCCGCTCAGACCCAACCAAGTAAACACAGAGACTTATATTGCCTACAAACTGTATGGCCGTGGCAGGCTTCTTGCTAACTGTTCTTATAGCTTAAATTAATCTATTTCCATAAATCTATACCTTGCCACGTGGCTCGTGGCTTACCGGCATCTTCACATGCTGCTTGTCATGGCGGCAGCTGGCAGTGTCTCCCTCCTCCGCCTTCCACTTCCCAGAATTCTCCTCTCTCCTTGTCCTGCCTATACTTCCTGCCTGGCCACTGGCCAATCAGTGTTTTATTTATACAGAACGATATCCACAGCAAGGGTCTACAACCCAACCCACCCTCCAGCTATAGTCTCCAGTCCCCAAGAGCTCAACTCCACAGCTCACCTGACACTCTGTCACTACCTCTCACTAAAACTGGACTTTTATGTCCTCTAAGCTGGGGGAGGGACAAAGTAAAAAGAGATGTGTCCCAAGACTAGACTCTCCTCCCCCACTGGAGTTAGGGATGTGTAGTGGGAATTTAGGAGGGTCATTGTATCTGGTATAAACATCAGATCGAAGCAATTGTGTTTAGATGTACTCAGGCTTTGAAGAAATCATCGTGGTAAATAGTGATTGTTTTCTGTGAGCTGTTTTTCTGAAGGAGCTTTACAGCCTTTGCATGATCTTACGCACAGACCTTCTGGGCAGACCAGAAAGTCACGGCAAACAGTGCACAATTAGAGGCTGAGGTAACAGAGGTGACGTGCTATTTAAGAAACATATAGATTGCTAGGAGTGATGGCACGGACCTTTAATCTCAGCATTAAGGAGGAAGAGGCAGATGGATCTCTGTGAGTTCAACACCAGCCTGGTCTACAAAGCGAGTTCAGAGCTACATATAGTGAAACCCCGTCTTGAAATAAATAAATCAATAAATGATTTTAAACTAAATCAAACATTTCTGTAGTAACCACATGTTAAGGGCTCAGTAGTCTCATGGGCTAGTGGTTCCCCTCCTGGGCAGTGTAGAAGTGACTGTTTTCATCACCCCAGAAAGTAAATTTGTACTTAAGGGCCCAGGCAGCTGTGAAGGTCATAAAGCAGGAGAGTGTCGGTCACCCAGGCAACACAGGGCAGTCACACAGAGATTTCAGACCTCCAAGCTGAGAGCACTGTGAGTTCCCACCAGCCAGGAGGCTGGTCCTGCCTTTGTGTAGGCTGCAAGAAACAAAGAATACCCCTGAGAAAGCAAGCAGATGCCGGCAGCTCTCTACCCAGGCGAAGGGCGAATTCTCAAGCACAGTCCTCCCTAAGCCCTCAACCTGTGCCTCAGGGCATGCGCTGTGGGCCCAGTGTGCACAGGGCTGGAGATGCTCATGACTTCCCAGTGATTCCGACCATTTAACTGGGCACGTTTGGGGCCGCTGCAAGGCCAGCAGCCTCCCTTATCTGTGCGCTGTTTCTCCCTCGCCTAGCCAGGCTGTGTGTGTGTTTGATGCTCATAGGCCTCGGAGAGCCTGGAAGACCAGAAGAAGATGACTCCCTGGAAGGAGGATCCAAACAAGCATTGTCCCAGCAGTCATACCTCAGCTCCCTGTCCCAGGGAGGGTCTTTGGAGGGCACCCGTGGAACTGCCACTGTAAGGATTATGTCCTTAATTACGTCACCAGCCTGTGACGTCGTCCCAGCCTAAAAAGCAGGTGTGCCCTCTGTGTGCTCTCTCTTTTCCGCTCTCTCTCCTTCCATACCTCCGCGCAGTCTCCCTCTCTCTCTCTCTCTCTCTCTCTCTCTGTCTCTCTCAATAAAGCTCTAGAAAGGTAACCCTGGCTTGTGACTCTTCCGTCCAGCGCTCTCATCTGCCGCTACTTTAACCAACATTAACCAACAGCCACATCTCCAGACTACAGTCATGATGGGAGGGAACACCCCATCCAGTGCACACATCTCTCTGCTCTCCCTTCTCCCTGACGGACTTTCCCAAACATCCCAGCCCTTCACGTTTAGCCCCCTCCCGCAACCCCCCCCAAAAAAACAGAACAAATTTCCCCTCTACTCTTCCTCAAGAGAACAATAGAAGCTTTGTGTCTACACAATTGGATTTATCCTGAGAGAGTCATGCGCTCTTTTTGTTGTGGTTCACATTTAAAGAAGCAGATAAAAACTAATCAACCATCAATAGCAAACACTAGCGAACTCCACAGAAGGTCTGGAACCAGGTTGGGGATGGAGGTGGGTGTTGAGGAATTGATGAGTACAGGACTTGCAGGTTCCTGGAGTCTGGGGAGACAGAGCAATCATTGCTGGTTAACTTGGAGATGCAGGACCAAGAGACAGGGTATTTCGGCTCCCATGCCGCATTCCTGAAGTGGAGTGGTTCCTCTGCCAGACTGGCATACAGTTACCTGGAACTAGGGTCTAAGGGCTTCGTTCTCTGGGGTCCCCAAGAGAAGGACATAGAGAGCAGCACACTCAGTCTTGAGCTTTGGTTGTGACCATCTTGGTAGTGATCACCATAGATGGGGTCTCCTATCCAGAGCATGAGGTTTTTGTCTTGAGCCTAGGAAGTGAAAAGGACCATTGCAATGACTGGATCTCATCGGCTTCGGAGGGGACCCCTTAAGCCAGATTTAGTTGAACAACATGGACAGTAAGAATTCACGGACAGTTATAAAGCAACTGAGAATTAAGATACTGTGCACCCATGCCTCACCATCCTACCTTGCTCTGATTGTTTCCACTGCCTGCTGCTTATCTACATGACTTTCTCCCTCGCTGATCTTCAGTTGGCTTGTTGCTTAAATTACATCATCTCCATGAACATTTCCCAGTTTCCATTTGCAAACTTCTCAGACTCTTCCTCCTACAGTTCTTTTTTGTTTTGTTTTGTTTTTTGAGACAGGGTTTCTCTGCGTAGCTTTGGAGCCTTTCCTAGAACTCACTCTGGAGCCCAGGCTGGCCTCGAACTCACAGAGATCCACCTGCCTCTGCCTCCAGAGTGCTGGGATCAAAGGTGTGTGCCACCACCGCCCGGCAACCCCTTACAGTTCTTTATCCACCCTTGCTTCCTTGAACCTTATGGAACTGCCCACCATGTGTTGTAGAATGCTTTACCTCCTCATTGGTGAGATCAAATGAAGGTAATCCCAGGTAAATGAAGACTGTTTAGACTACTACCTAGCCCAAGTCCATCAATCAACCAATATGTGCTGAATGAACTAATTAGCAAGTGGTGGGGCAAACTTGGAACTACCACATTTTATGATGGCAGACAGGATTTGAAGAGACCCTCATGGAGCTGGGTGCTCCCTCTGAACCCTGGATTAGGCACAAACTATATCCAAACACCTATTTTCACAGAAAAATCCTTTATTAAGTGGGGAAGAAAAGTTGCAAATGACCTTGCAGGTGTGATTTTGTTAAGAAGAAAAAAGGGGAGTTCTGTGTTAGAATGGGCTAGGATGTGGTGGTATGTTTTGATTGGGCATGTTAATTAGATGAGCCAAAGGTGGCTTTTTTTCCTCCATTTCCCCCTTCTTTTTATTCATTTTTTGTGTCTTTTATATCATACATCTCCATCTCACTTACTTCCCTGTTCCTTCATATCCACCCTCTGCTCTTGCAACCTCCCCCCACAAATAAAATTTCAGAGAAAAAAGAAAACAGTTCAGTCTGGTCATGGAAGCTGTAATGTACTGTGACACAGTGAGTCAGGCAGGAAACCCTTTTTATCCATGTATCTTTACTTGCAAGTGTCCATTGCAAAGAATCATTGGCTGGTTCGAGGTCTCTGGTTTCTGCTGCACTATCAGTGCTGGGCCCTCACTGGGACTCCTCTTGGCTATCCTGCTGTTGCCCTGTGTTGTGGAAATCTGCAGCTTTGGGTCTGCAGGACCAGTCAAAGGGGGGGGGGAGCTTTTGATTGCTGGGCTTCAATACTTTGATAACTGGACCTTGGTAGTCAGCCTCAGGAATGAGTCTGGCAGAAGAATGTGTCCAAATAAGGGAATAGGCCTTGATGGCTAGCTTTAGGGATCATGGTTACAAAGCTTTAGGGCTAGCTTTAGTAGTCTATGGTTACAAGGGAGAGGGCAGGAGAAAGGGCAAGGTCTACCAGCATCGTGTTTGCCATGCCCAGCCTGGGATAGCCCTTCAGGATTACCAAGAGTTGTCACACAAGACCATCTATTTCACCACTCAGTTTCAACTCCAGTAGCTGCCACCAAATGATTCTTTTGAGACAATAGTAAACACGGACACAAAAATGTTGCTTGTATACGAATGTAGACTTTCAAGAGATCACTGGTGGTTTGATCAAGTCCATAGAAATGTACTGAGCATGGACGTGAAGGATTCTAGAGTTGGAAGAAACAAGTGAAGGAGAAAGTTAACTTACTAGATTTTGAAGAAGAAACTGATGTTTTGTAATTTCCATAGGAGTGTGGAGAAAAATAGGATCCTGGAAGTCTGGGTATTTCTTTAAAAAAAAAAAAAAGCAGCTCTTGGAAAGAACTGTCATCATCAGAGACCTATTATTTAGGACACTCTGTGACTCCAGGTTTTGGCATGTTTGTGGAAACCTGGGCTAACCTGTTGGGACACACTACAGGATAGATGGGACTGGACTGTTCAAGATAAAATCAATCCATTTCCAGAAGCTTAGCATGCTTCTTGGGAAACAGTGTTTGAGATCTGCCTGGGCCATATGAGCAAACTGCTGCTCAGGCTGAGCTTCCAGGCCCTGCCAACCTAGTCGATCACCACGCTGACTCCAGTGGCGTCTGTGATCTCACTTTGTGCTGTTGCTACACTGTTTGGAAAAGGTGCTCACTCTTTCGGGTCCTAGGTAAGTTGACTTGATTGCTGTGGGATGTTCTGTATGGCAAATGTGTTGCTAATAAAGCACTGATTGGCCAGTGGCTAGGCAGGAAGTAGGCGGGACTAACAGAGAGAATTAAAAGAGCAGGAAGGCAGAAGGAGACTGCCAGCCAGCCTGCCAGCCAGCAACCGCCAGGACAAGCAGCATGTGAAGATGCTGGTAAGCCACGAGCCATGTGGCAAGGTATAGATTTATGGAAATGGATAACTTAAGATATAAGGACAGTTAGCAAGAAGCCTGCCACGGCCATACAGTTTATAAGCAATAGAAGTCTCTGTGTTTCCTTGGTTGGGTCTGAGCGGCTGTGGGACTGGCAGGTGAAAGAGATTTATCATGACTGTGGGCCAGGCAGGAAAACTGTAGCCACACTTGATTAATTAGTTACTCTTGGGTAGTTGTGACCAAAATTCCTGGGAGAAATGTTTCCCTCATTGTTTCAGAGTTTTCTCCCAGTTGTGTGTGTGTGTGTGTGTGTGTGTGTGTGTGTGTGTGTGTGTGTGTGTATGTGTGTGTGCGTATGTGTGTCAGGACACCTCACATAATGGTGTCAAATGAACAGACTAGAGCAGTAACAGGAAGGGGTCAGGGCACCACGCTGTGGCTCCCAAGGACACATCCTCAGTGACCTACTTCCTCCAACCAAGCCCTATCTCCCAATATCCTGTTTATAATCTGAATCCATCAATGAATTAAACCATTCATTAGGTCAGAGTCCTCATGATCTAATCATTTTTTGACACGTACTGACAGACACTATGAAGGGGTGCTTTGCTAATCAAGGCATTGCCCAACCCAATCGAGTTGAAAATCAAGACTGATCTTTAGACATGGGTTTAACACCTCTCCCATCTACTGTTTCCTGAGATCATTTCCCCCAAAATATACTTGTAACAGGGCTGTTGCTGTCTCTGCAGACCTGCTTTTCCAATCCCGAGCTTGCTGATTGCTAACCACACAGACCTGCATCCACGTCAGGATCGTTCTAGTCTGACAGCAGCTACCTGGCCAAGGTGTCTGAGAGATTCCATTGTGCTTATTCTGTGAAATCAATTCTCCAAGGAGCCCTGATTCCTAGATAATGGAGAATGGATCTAGAACTCAAGGTCTGGGCACTAGAGTGTACTCATGTCTACTGGCAAATGACTGCTTCTAAGTTTTCTCTGGACAGAGCACACATGTATGCCAACTTATGCATTCACATATACATAGCTATACTTAACCATATTGTGCTCTGGACCTGTCTTTAGACAAACTTTAGAAAATGCCACGAGTTTTGTTTCTAACCCCATTTAAGCCAGCCTCTCTGGGTCCATTCTTGCCTTCCCTCCTTACCTCCTTTGGAACATCTCTTTTTAGGACTGAGAAATGAATGTCCTTAGCTACTACATATGTACTTAGTTTTCAACCCCGCTGTGCATATAAAGTAATTCCAAAATTGCTAACCTAACTCTGCTGAGAAAAATGTATTAACCAGAGTTCATTGTTGGCAGGCAATTTGTTTTGTGTTTAGTCTGCAGCTTTCTGTCAAAACACTCTTTCCAAAGTTACTCACTCAGTTCTTATTTTCCTTACTCCTTTCGGTGGGTTTGTGATTCATTTGTAGTGTGCACCGTCTGTCATAGTTGGCATTCTATTGTAAGTACCTCTCAATGCCTGCTAATAGCCAAAAATTTACATGCAATGGAATTTTTCCCTGTGGTGGGAGCCTGGGGAGGTGATTAGGGTCTAAAAATTCACTCAGTTGTAACAGAACTCCTTTTCAGAGTTGTTTTTGTAACTCCTTTAGGTTGTAAGAAACGCAATGATTTGTATCCCATCACCACAGATCCGTATAAAACAGTCCTATTATTTCCAAATCTCCTCACACTGTCCCTTTATAGCCAATCCCTACGACTCAACTCAATCCCAGGAGCCACTGACCCACTGCCCATCGCTGTATTCTTTTGCAAGAATGTTGCATTAAAAACCATTGTGCGGGGCTGGAGAGATGGCTCAGAGGTTAAGAGCACCAACTATTCTTCCAGAGGTCCTGAGTTCAATTCCCAGCTCCCACATGGTGGCTCACGACCATCTGTAATGAGATCTGGCGCCCTCTTCTGTGTACATAATAAATAAATAAACCTTAAAAAAAAAAACCATTGTGCGTACGTAAATCTTTCATGCCTTTTAGATTTGCAACCATTTAGATCTACCCATGCGGTTTGGTGCATTGGCCCTTTGTTTATTATGGATTAGTGTTCCTTCCGTAGATGTAATACGATTTCTTTAAGCATTTACATATTGATGGGCATGAGAGCTGGTTCTCCATTTTACTTTAATGAATCAAGTTTCTATGTACATTCACAGACATTGCCATTTCTCTTGGGTAAGCAGAGTGGGGTGCTAGTTCATAGGGTATGTAAGTGTTTTACTTTCTATGATATCTCCAGAGCCTGGAGAGGTGGCTCAGTGGGTGAGGACATGAACTGCTCTTCTAGAGGACTAGGGATCAGATCCCAGCACCCGTGCTGTGTGGCTCACACGCACCTGTAACTCCTAGTTTCAGAGGAGAGGACCTGATGCCCTCTTCTGGCCCCCACGGGCACTGTGTTTGTATACACACACACACACACACACACACACACACACACACACACACACATAAATATATTAAATATAAAATAAGTCTTTAAAAAGAAAACCAACCTAATTTCCAGTTTTCCAAAGAGGCTGTCTTCTTTAGCGTTGACCAGTGCTTGTGAGAGTTCCACTATCATCAGCATTTACTCTTGTCTACCTTCCAAATGTTGGCCATTAATATGCATGTAGTGGCATTCTATTATTTTCTAAAGCAACTACATAACTCACTTAATGAAATGAATTCACTTTAAACACTGCAAAAAAAAGAAACATTGGTTCATATAGGCAGACACTTACAAACTGCAAAATGGACACAAATCTCAGCATAGCCTTGACTGCTGGTTATGGCCCTGATTCTAAAATAGTCACACAACGCCTCCTATTAATGGCCACAATTCATAGGTTTTCTGAAATATGAATCAGAATTTACAGAATAATTTCTTATACATTTTGTTATAAGTCTATAACCTAAGAAACTTAAGCAAGTTGCCTCTACGTGACAGGACTTTAAACTGCAAATCTGCTACATAGGATTTAAAGCGGAAAATGAGCACTCCTGGGTGCGGTCATGTAAGCTTTAACCCCAACACTTGGGAGACTGAGGCAGGCAGCTCTCCGTAAATTTAAGGTCAGCCTGGTCTACATGGAGAGTTCTAGGCCAGCCAGTGCTACACAGTGAGACTAGGCCTCAAAATGTGTAAATAAATGGATGAATGAATGAATAAATAAATGAAAAAAATGAGAGAAAAGAGCAAATTATGTTCATGTGTGAGCATTAAAGGTATTAGATTTTTAGATTTAAATTATCCTACAAGTTGTTGAGTGTGACTACGATTTTTTTGTTTGTTTGTTTGCTTTTTTGTTTTTTGAGACAGGGTTTCTCTGTGTAGTTTTGGTTCCTGTCCTGGATCTCATTCTGTAGACCAGGCTGGCCTCAAACTCACAGAGATCCACCTGGCTCTGCCTCCTGAGTGCTGGGATTAAAGGCGTGCGCCACCGCTGCCCGGTGAGTGTGACTACTATTATAACTGAGGTGCAGCCTGAGTTTAAAGTGGCTGAGAAATCCATGTCCCTGTCGAATTCTCTATAGTGAGTCTGATTTTTCTCAGTTGCCAGCAATTCTTCCTATTGCCCTTGACAGGTGGTCTCCTTGAGAGACTTAACATCTGTAATCTTAAAAGATGCAGACAGAGGTCCTCCAGCATTATGAGAGTAAGGGCATCCTCCCCCTGGGACCCAAGGACAAAAGGCCCCACACAGTCTGATGCTTCCCTCAGCACACTGGCATCCCTGGTGTCCTGCTTTCTACACTCCTCAGTTTCAAGTTAAAGTGACTGAGGCCCACTGTTCTACAGCAGGACAGGATATCTCCATCCAATTTTCTTTCAGTGGTGTTTCTGTTTGCTGGGACTGGAATTTTCCTTGTTTCTTCATTCACACTCAGGAGACTGATCTCCAAGAGCAGGGGAAGAACATGCCTTTCTGCTGGCCAGGCCTCCTCTGAGTCCATGTGGCCCCTGTGTGTGTCCTTCCCTGTTGCAGACAGCTGCTCAAACTAGTGACCCAGTGAAGCCATCCTCCGCCCCAGCACTCTGCATCTTCATTTCTGCCATGTCCAGATCTGCTCTTACTGTCTTTTTAATATTTAATTTTCTGATGATTAGTGTAGACAGACTTTTCTTCCACCAGTTCCAAATAATGACACAGAGACTTCTTATTAATTATGAAAGCCTTTAGCTTAGGCTTGTCTCAACTAGCTCTTATAACTTAAATGAATTCATTTATATTAATATACGTTCTGTCACATGGTGCTACCTTTCTTTCATCTTGTGCCTCTTGTTTCCTCTCTGGAATGATGACTCCACCCTTCTTCTTCCCAGAGTCCTTTCTGTCCCCAGAAGTCCTGCCTAACCTCTGCCTAGTTATTGACTGTTCAGTTTTTTTATTACACCAATCACAGCAATACATTTTCACACAGTGTACAAATATCTCACAACATTTCCCCCTCTTTGTCTAAATAAAAAGGAAAAGTCTTAATTCTAATACAGTAAAATAATATACAATAAGAACAATTCTTACCAAGTAAGAATTACATTCACCATGTCTAGTCCATTTGTATTGGTCAAATTTTGAGAAATTACTCTGTTATCTATCTTATCTTGATGATCCCAAAGTTTTATACCTAAACTATTTTGTATCATAACTTGTATTACCATCCTAAAAATATTTTGTTAGACCTTAAAAGATCTTCTTAGAGAAACAACTTAAGCTTTTATGTTTCTGAATCTTATAAACTTTACATCTCTTATGTATGCTTCTTTTCTGAATTTAGTAACAAGGAAAACTGTAAAACTATAACTATCTTGTCTTCAACCCCATCTCAAGAAGGATATAATATTACCTGAGTAAACAGGAAGTGTAGAGCAAGCAACTGCCAAAGCTATAGAAATGACAGAAACAGCTGCCTGGATAGTCACCCAGGGTTCCTCTGCAATGTTGGGGCATCCATCTTAGGCTTACAGGCCTAGAAGACTTTTTTGTGAAGCAGGAAATTTCTGAAGGACTGTCCTACCTTGTCTTGACAAAGTTTGGCAGTCTCCTTCTTTTGTGTTATGTTTGTTCAATTTGGACGGCATACTATAAACAGTCAAGACAAGCACAGTTTCTTGCCCAGTGGCTAACTTTGCTACAATAAAAGCAAACTCCATATAGGGGTTCTTTGATGCCCATCATCCTTTTTTGAAGTAAATTGGTGCTGCCAGGAGCA
Source organism: Peromyscus attwateri (assembly GCA_902168425.1). Taxonomy (NCBI): domain Eukaryota; kingdom Metazoa; phylum Chordata; class Mammalia; order Rodentia; family Cricetidae; genus Peromyscus; species Peromyscus attwateri. The sequence goes on along the minus strand of CABHPP010001846.1, from coordinate 49,588 downwards.
CACGTGTCTTACTGTCATGAAATGCCTTAGCTTATTAAAACATCTTAAATGCCATATTCTGTAGCTCTCTGAAGTGTTTGAGGACCACTTGTCTATCTAAAATATATATGTTTGACCTTGAAAACATACTTAACATGGCCATAAATTTGATTGTTAGATGACTAACTACTAACCTGTATTTCTTAATTATTCTAAATAGTTTGTAATAATAACTTTCAAGGACTGGAAATTTACATTACATTGTTAAATGAGCTACATAGGTACAATACCTTAAACAAAAGTAGAAACATATATATGTATATACAGAGTATTAAAAATAACCTTAAATTTGTATCAATATACAAAAATCCATACCAGTATAAAATATTTGAGATTAATAGCTGCTTTTTAGTTTAAAGTAGATTCAATAATCTACCCTTTTATCCTGTCATTCCTATATCCTCCTTTTTTATTTTCAGAAAGAGATCCCTGGATCTAACCTCCCTCGCTTATTTTCCTCTGTTGTTATCTGTTTTTTATTTTCTACAGTGGCTGCTGTAAGGATCCTGCTCTCACTCTTCCAAGTTTAATGCCTTACGTCATCAGCGGGCAACTGCGTCCCCACCTTAAAAAGCCACACACAGACTGCCACGCTCTCTCTCTGCACCTCTCTGTTTCCTCTCTGCCAGGCCTGGCTTCTTCATCCTGTCTCCTCTTCTCTCTAATAAAGCCCATTCTAACTCTGGTAGCCATGGCTCGTGACTCTTCTGCCAACAACCAGCGCCGTTTATCCTTTCAGCTGCTCCTCAAGCAACGGCTATCCTAGTCAGAGATTGCAACTCCTCTGCTACCAGCAGCAGTTTGGCCACAAGGTCCCCAGCCTGAGGGGATTCTGTTCCTTCAGGCATCGACTCTTTCAAAGATACTAAGGGAAACTTTATCTGAGTCTAAAGAACTCACATTTTAACGGTTTAGGTGGAATTCTGTTTGCTCAGAGAGGCTCAATGGTTAGTAGCTAACCTTCTCCCTTTGCTGGTGTCTATCAAAAAACCCAGCATCCTTCTCTCAGGCCCCACTTAAAAACCCTTGCTCCTCGTGGTTCCTCCCTATCACTTCCTGTCAGCTACTTGCTGACTCAGCCTCCTGCTTGCAAGTTAATTTTATTTAATCAAACACATCTTTGAATTGTTAACAAAAGCAGTAGGAAAAAAATGTAACACACTTTAAAATAATATTTCCCAACAGTCCTCCCTGTCCATGACCAGTAACAATTTGTAACCAACCCCCCTAAACGATGACAAACATTCATAACCCATTGAACAAAAGCCACCCACCCCACCTCTTGGGAATGTGGGAGTCAAATTCTTAAAATTACTTCTTGTTGACTGGGGGTGATGGCATCTTTAGGGGACCCTGAGAAAATTGGGAAAATGGTCAAATCCTGGGAAAGCTAGCTGTACCATTTTCTTGTTTAGTCTCTCTGTGATGGGAAAGTGTAGAGTCTATCTGAAGTCTTGAAGTCTGTGAGGCTGGACCATCTCAGCTAGCAGCTTTGAAGTTGTTCTGGATACAGAATTTTGAGGAAACTGCAACAGAGGCATTTTGAGGGGCTGGATCATCTGGGCTGTTTGTCTTTATTGGTGTCTGTGTCTGGTCTTTTTTCTGAAAACACAAACTTTTAAAGGTAACATATATCTGTATTAACACAAGTATGAAACGTGCAGTGTATATAAGTCAGCTAAAGGTGATTTTTTTATGTTTGAGCAGGTAAAAGGCATCTGTCAACTTTATAAATCTGCTTAGACTGCATAACCAAATTGTAATATAAATCTCTATCCATCCATATGAAAGGATGGAATGTAATAATAAGTCATGAGGACTACCTGTAGTCCATGAGGACAGGATTTATCATGTCTCGTCCAGTCTCAGAGATGTTCCCATGTCAAGGGATCAGCATATACGTCACCTGTCTTGTAGGCTTTCTTGGCTTTTTCTCTCATGTCTGCAGCCAATATCCTCAGGAGGTCTCCCCTGATCAAATCTAGTCTTTATTAATTTTGAAGGGAACCATACTTTTTGTTTCCTGTGGAAACAAAGGCATAACCTCTCCCCCAACACAACACATTTTCTGACTTCCATTTTGAAGTTAGTTTCCATAATCCAGTGTCTCTTAACAGCTATTGTTTTTTGTACATTTGCATTTAAAAATTCAAAGTCAACAAAGTACCATACAGGATCCAGATGTCCTGTGTATTTCCCAACTTATGTGGCTTGTTATTTATAATACTTTACTCTCTCTTTAAAGACTTTATTATTTTTAAACTATTTTTTTTCTGTGACTGTCTATACCCATTTTCTTTTCTTTCTTCAGCACCTAAGCACATTTTAAACATACTGTACCTTTTTAGAGGTTTTATGTGTCTGGACCTGGTTTTACTAAGCACTTATAACATTCTCTGACCACGTAAGACAAATCTTAAACTGCCACATCAGCTGCCACGTGGCTCTACTTAGCACGTGGCACTGGTGCATGGTGCTGATGGCTGGCTCCAGCCCAGAGGTAAGGGACAGGAGCCACATCTCCATATGCCATTGAGCACTGGCCGGTCTGAGAGACTGCAGGACTAGGAACCCACATCCAGCTCCCTGTCCAGAACTTTTCTGAGCTTTCTCAGGTCCTATGTTTGGATATTCAAGCCTTCACATTGGATGCCATATATAGACTTTCTTTTCCGCTGCCAGCCCCATATAACGACACAGAAACTTCTTATTAATTATGAAAGCTTGGCCTTTAGCTTAGCCTTGTCTCAATTAGTGTACAAATATCCCACAACTGATTAGTGATGTCTAGCATCTTTTGTGAGCCTGTTGCCATTCCCATGTCTCTGTTGAGTATATCACTCCACTGCTTTCCAACCCCACACTTTCTGATAAGAATTTAGCTCAGATTTCACTCAGATTTCATGAGGGTCCCTTGTGCACAAGGATTTGCTTCTCTCTTGCTGCTTTTCGGATTCTCTTTGTCTTTTGCCTTTTTGATTCTGATGTGCCCACACACGTATTCCTTTGATGAGGCAGATGATGCATTTCAATCATTCCTCATAAGATTGTTGTATCCAAATGCTGCTCTCCCACAGTGCCAAGGTGAGTACAGGGATCTATACTAAAGCCCAATCAACGCACAGGCAGTCTGCAGCTCAGTGACTCTTTTTCTGCTTTCATGAATTACATCCTCTGAGTCAGGTAAACTATAAAGTAACAACTGACGAGGGAGAAGAGAGACTTTCTTGGGCCTGTTCTCACATGGCTCATCTGGTAACTGGGGCTCAGGGGGGCATAGATTAAAGGAGGCAGAAGTCCAGAGGATGGACTCATAGATTTGACTTAGAACATACTTTTTGAAGCTTAAAAAAACCAGTTTACTGAGGTACAATTGATGTACATTAAACTGCACTGTTTAAAATGTGTGTAGATAGTACTAACACATTTTGGGCCGTGTGCACGCTGGTGAAATCCAGCACCACAATCAAGATAACAGATCCAAAGTACCTTCATAATTTCTCCCTCTTGACTCTTATACCCCCAGTTCACCCCAGGCAGACACACTAATCTGTTTGCTTTCTTTCTGTCTTTCTTTCTTTTTTTCTCTTCAAAGTGACCTGTTTATTTTTGAGATTATACCACACATGCCAAACTTCCGTCTAACATCACAGGTAACCCTCCCACTCTTCTGTGTCAAACCAGAATGGCTCAGAGTTGATACTCACGGGGTTTTTCCTAAAATGACACATGGTTTGGAGAAACTTTTTAGTTCAGAAACAGTTGCACAAAATGACCCCCCCACACTCTCCTGTATATGTTTCATTGTTGTTTTGTTTTTTGAGACAGAGTTTCTCTGTGTAGCCCTGGCTGTCCTGGAACTCACTATGTAGACCAGGCTGGCTTTGAACTCACGGAGATCCACCTGCCTCTGCCTTCTAAATGCTGGGATTAAAAGCGTGTGCCGCCACCACCACCAGGCTTCCTCCCCCCCCCCTCTTTTTTTTTTTAATGGAGGTCCTATGGTGTCACCAGCAGGCCTAAAAAAAGCATGAGGTTGTTTGGACCTTCTGGACTTCATGAGAGTGACTCCCAACCACCATTGAATGGCACGACTCAATAATGCCGCTTCACTGAGGGCTTGTAAAGCACGAAAGCATCAAAGATGCTTACTTTGGAGATGACAGCAGTGGCCTCTTCTGTGATCTAAATGCTGACCTTCTTAATGGCCTTGTCCTTGGACACAAGTCAGGTATAGTCTATGCAGTGAATAGGCTGCATGTGGCTCTTTGGCTCAACCCATTGTACCTTCTATCTTCTAGTTGGTTTTGTTGTTGTTTTGTTCTTGTGATCTTGGAAGACAAGACTTGGACTTCTTTTTTTAAAAAAAAAAAATCTGTTGTTGTTTAGGTTTTTGTTTGTCTGAGACAGGGTCTCAGCTCAGCTGCCTGTGAAACAGCTGTACAGCCAAAGATGACCTTGAACTCCCGATCCTTTGGCCTCTACTTCCCAAGTCCTGGGATTACAGATTTGTACTATCACAGTTGGTTATGTGGTGCTGGAGATCAAACCCACGGCTTCCTGCATGCTCGGCAAGCACTCTGCATCTGAGCTACAGCCCCGGATGCTTTAAATCATCTCAAGATCACTAAGAATACGCAGTGCAATGTAAATGCTAGGGAAATCGTTGTTTTACTGTATTGTTTATGGAATTACGACAAGAAAGAAGTTTACCCATGTTCAGCACAGGTAATAACTGTTTCTTTCTTGAACATTCAACCTGTAATTGGTTAGATCTATGCACAGAAAACCCACAGATACAAAAGGCAGGTTGTTGGATAGACTGCAGTGTTTTCCCCACACCTAAATAACACATAAAAAGTTAATGGCAAGAATACATAAAATCCAGGCCATTCTTGATATCAGAGTGCAAATTCTTTCCAGACTCTGCTAAAAACTATGAACTCTTGGGAGAATGTTCCAATCAGAACCCTAAAGGTGAAACTTTGACTCCTACTCCAGAACCTCAGATTTAAAAAGCTAGTTTTCTAGGAATCAGTAGGCAAGGAGAAATATAAAAAAATAGTGCATTTGTACAAAAATAATGGTAATTATGCTTACTATACGAACAGCCTATACCTCCACACCATGTGTACAGTAACAGTTTTGCATACAATTTCGTCAGACTGATTTTGGTGTAAGTTTGACTTGGTTATAAAATTAAATTGTGGATGTAGGCTCCATCCTTATTATTTATTGTTCATGTAACACAGTAGTTGTCTATTAAAAGAAAGTTCTTAAATGCTATCCTTTCTTCTTTCAAGGTCTGATCATTTATTACTGTTAAAGACTCGCATTTTTGACTGGACTCAGACTTAAAAGTAGAAGCTCTCAGCGAGGACGGCCTACATCTCTTGGCAATCTGTTCCTGGCAGTTTCCTTTGGCTTCCTTCATTATCTTGGTGAAAAGTTTAGCGTATTCTGAAGCCTCCTCCTTGTTTTTCTTAGTTGCTTCCTCATAGCAGTAGGTCGGCATTGGTGTTGCAGGACACGTGGAACGATAAGCCATTGAATCTTGGGTGTTTGGGTCCTGGGCTTCTCACCTTCTTCGTTTAAGGGCTTTCTGACAATATAATGGTGGATATCATCTTCTTTAGAGAGACTGAAAAGCTTTCAGCTTCTTCGAGCTTTTTGGGGCCCAACTGCTGAGGCACAGTAGTATCTGTCAGCCCAGGAATATCCTTCTCCCCCTTTTTTCCCACAATAACCAAGTTGAGAACACTCGGTTCAACATCCACAATGCATCTGCAAGCAGACTTGTGCTTCCTCTCTCCAATTCTCCTTGGTCTATAACAAGAATACCTTTTACTCAACAGCAGGCGCACTCTGCCATGAGTCAAGACACCTTGCTTCATGATCAAACCTTGCCTGTCATTTCCACCACTGTTTTGGACCACATAACCCTTCCACTTTTCACCCGGAGCATCAGCAGTTCCTTCTGTGGCCATGTGCTTCTCATAAAACGTGTGACCTTTGCATTCGTTCATCATCCACTTCAATGAGTTCTTTGCAGTCAGTGGCTCGGAAGGAGATATCCGGCTTCATCTTGACACAGCCAATGCCCTAGGAGGCTCACTGGGGAAAAAAGTTTATTTTATTATTATTATTATTATTATTATTATTATTATTATCATCATCATTGGCAATGGTGCCACAGAGAAGTGCGGATGTGAGAGGACACCTCCGTGAAGTTGGTTTTCTTGTTCCAAGGATCAAGCTTAGTTCATCATGCTTAGTAGTAGAGGCCTTCACCCACTGAACCTCCAGCCCTCAGCTAGCTGTTTCTCTTATTGTTTGGTTATTTTTCTTTTCTTTTGCTTGAATTATTTAAACTTGAAATCCTCCTGCATTCATGGCCCTAGTGCTGGGGATCCGAGCATAGGCCACCATGCCTGTCTATTCTCATCTTGAAGAAGAAAAACCAGAATGCCTTTCTCTTTAATGAGTCAGTCTCCATGGCTTCATCTATTGAAATCATCACCTCATTGGAAACTGTGTGTTCCTACAGAGGTGGGCAAAAGACAGTAAGTCAGTGGAAGGTTCTCCTGGCCTTCGCTAACTTCATCTTTAAATGGGAATTGAAGAACCTTTTGGAGGTGTTTTTATGAGGATTAGAGTCAATACAAACAAACCGTATTAGCTCTTAACAAGTGGGTGCTGTTTGTGGTGAATTCTTAGTGTCACACAATGAGTAGCTAAGGTGCCCAGGACTTCTGTGCCCTGTAATCAAACTGCCATGAGGTCCCTCAGTCCCGGCAACAGCTGCTTATTCCGATGAAGGAGCAGCAGCTGTCAGAGAACTAATGTTGATACTGACAAACTGCCAGGATTAAATTTATACCATCTTTCCTTTGGTAGTCCAACGAACCATGACTTCTGAATGTCACTTAGGTGGTTTTTCAGGGGTTGGTAAGGGATCTAAACTGACTAATAATCCAGAACCAACATACCTAGGGGAAAAACCAGTTCTTAAAAACACCCTTTGCTTCCTTACTGCGGGCTTCCTTGTTTTTTCTTTCTCTAGCTCAGAGCATACCAACACAACAACTAATATATCTGCCCCATAGTTTTGGTTTTTCTTCCAAGAATATGTTTTCATGTCTTCAAGATATAACATTCCCTGGTTCCTTGAGAAAACTGAATGTGTTCTTTCAGTCACATCCACCAACTGTTTAGGCCACAATTTTTTTTTTTTTTTTTTTTTTTTTTTGGTTTTTCGAGACAGGGTTTCTCTGTGTAGCTTTGCGCCTTTCCTGGAGCTCACTTGGTAGCCCAGGCTGGCCTCGAACTCACAGAGATCCACCTGCCTCTGCCTCCCGAGTGCTGGGATTAAAGGCGTGCGCCACCAACGCCCGGCTTTAGGCCACAATTTTATTTCTTAAAAAAAAAAAAACATATTTTATGTGTATGGGTTTTTGCCTGAATGTATGTCTGGGCATCACATGTGTGCTGGAAGAAGGGAAGGTGTCTGACCCCCTGGAACTGGAGTAACAGACAAGTGTGAGTGGCTGTGTGGGTGCTGGGAACCAAACCCAGGTCCTCTGGAAGAGCAGCCACTAACCACTAAGCCATTTCTCCAGCACCCTGGGCCAAAGTTTTCAAACGTTCAGTGGAAGGCAGTGTTTGGTTAGAAAGTAAGGACTCAGGTCACCTGGTTTCTGGCCCCCACGACCATTTTCACACCTCAATGAAGTGGCTGATGGCGGCTTCCTCGAGTGTGCCGTGCATCAACTCTCACCGAGGGTGTGGGTGAGCTTTATCCACACAGGACAAGCCAGCCTGCACACCTTTATCACCCTAGAGTGCTCAGAATCCCCCTGCCAGGCTAGGGACTGGTTCCCGCGGGAATGGAGAGCGGCGTGCACAGCGCCACCAGCGCCGAGAAAGCCCGCGTCTCCGTTGCCAGGGAAACGGGGCACCGCGCTTTCCGGCGCAGTCGCGCCCCGAAGCAGCTGCCATGGCGGAAGCGGTCTGGAGCACTGACACCGGCGAGGCCGTATATCGCTCCCGGGACCCCGTGCGCAACCTGCGCCTCCGGTAGTCACACCACCCCAGCTCCGGGGCCCCCTAACTCTATGCTCTCAGACAATTCCACCCTAAGCTTTCGGGAGTTCGGAGGCCCCCCACTTCCGCTTGCAATCCCAACCACTTCCTCTGCCATCTCCGCACATCCCGCTACCGAGACCTTTTCCCACTGAAAGCTTCCAAGCACACCTTCCAGACCTCACCCCTGCCCAAGACCCTTCAAGTTCTCGTTACTTTCAAAGCCCTCAGGCCCTTGTGTCCCCAGCACTCCCTCTCACTGACTTCTCCGCCCGGCGCCCCTCCCCACCTCCTCCGGTGCTCTCTGCTTAGCATCTCCGCCTCTGTGGTTTTGTTTTTCCTGTCCTTGCTGTGTTTATCTCCTGGTCCCGCGTCTTTGACACGTGTATTTTGGGCTTCTCTTTTCTTGACAGAGTTCATCTGCAAAGAGTCACACCAAGCAACTTCCTTCATTACCAGCCTGCTGCTCAGATGGGGAAGGACCTCATAGACTTGGCCACTTTCAGGCCTCCTCAAGTTGCTAGTGGGTGTTTTTGGTGATGATGATGCGTCCCCTTGAGAACTGAGGAAAGGGCCCCTGGCAGTAGAGGTACAGAGGAGGAACAGAAGGCTCAGAGAGGTTGAGTTTGTTGCCCCGTGTCACATAGCTGGGGCACGTGGGAGCTTTTGAACCCGCGTGATCTTTTTTACATTTTCATTTACTTCTGTGTGTGTGCATGTCCATGCCACAGTGTAAGAGTGAAACTCAGAGGACAACCTTGGGGAGTCAGTTCAGTTATCTCCTTTCACCCCATGAGTCCTGGGGCTTGAAATCAGGTTAGCCATGGGCCCCTTTACCCACCCCGAGTGTGACTTTTGTGTGTATGGGGTGGGGGACTTCTAAGAGAAATGTGTTCCAAACTCCAAGTGTATGTGTAAATACACTTAAAATAATTTTTAAAAAGGAGTTTTCAGGAAAATGTGATTTACCTTGCCTTGGAAGCCAAAAGATGGGACCGGGTCCTTGTGTTGTCCAGTAATCTTTCATGCTTCTGCTCTTTCTCTTTCTACTCAGAAATATTCTTAGGCAAGAAGGGTAGACTGTGGATCACAAAGTAGACATCTTTCGAAAGACACGCAGAGCCAGAACCGTATTAAATATGGTTCTTTAAAAAATCATTTGTTTGCTTCCCTGTCCTCTCCTGGTGCTTCCTTTCCTGAGTTAGTGTTTGTGGATGATTCTGTCGGTGGTTTCGGGATTTGAAAGAAAAACACTGGGCTCCTTATCTAGCAAATGCAGACGGGCTTGAGGAAGGCTGGCCTCCAGCTCTAACTAAATTTCAGTTCCTAATACTGGATTAGATAAAGTATTTCCTGAAAGGCAGGACTGCCTTTTATTTCAAATTAGAGTAGTGATTAAGCTGCCTCGGGTCCTCATCGTGGCTTTTAGTATTAACCCAAGTCTGTCTACCACCTCCATTCTTTGTCTAGACTGGGTACTTAATGAATCACCAAACTCTAGTGGGGTTTGTGGTCAGTGTGAACAGGGACTTTGAAGCCAAGCCTGGTGGTGTGCACACGTAACGTCAGCATTTTTCTGGCTGAGGCAGGAGGCTCTGGAATATGAGGCTAGACTGAGTTGCAGAGTGAGACACCATCTCAAACAACAATAATGGATTTTTAAAACCAAAATCAAATCAGAATAGGAACGCTGGTTATAATCAAGCACAGAGGGAGACGTGTTGCCGGTCTGACTCGTTCTGTTGTTTGGAGGTGGACACCGCCCTGAGGAGGAAGAAGAGGAAGAGGCTGTGATTGGGTGGCAGGAGAAGCTCTTCAGCCAGGTGAGCCAGTATTACCTGTCCTCGGTCTACCTCCACCTACCGGACTCCCACCTGGCTGGTGACTCACGCCGGCGAACTGATTTCCAGAAGAGGTTGTGGAGGTTTATACTTTCCCTTGTTGTGTTTATTTGGATACTGTGATATAACGGCCGCCACTGCTCAGTCTAGTGTCTGGATAAGGCGTTCCCCGTCTCTGGGCTCTGCGGCATCTCTAGCAGCAGAGTTGAATGAGAACATCAGCTTGATTCCTTTTAACTCCAACATTCTTAGATTCCCCTGCCTTTCATTATTTAAACAAGGGATGGTTGGTTATCAAACCATGTCAACCAGCTCCGTAGCAGTGATTTGATCTGGTAGTTATAGGAACCAAAGTCTGAGCTGATCTGTTTCTTTGTGGTGACTTCAGTTTGAAGTAGATCTGTACCAAAATGAATCTGCGTGTCAGAGTCCATTGGATCATCAGTACCGCCAAGAGATCCTGAAGCTGGAGAATTCGGGCGGCAGGAAAAACCGGAGGATCTTCACCTATACTGACTCTGATAGATACACCGACTTGGAAGAGGTATTGTTCCTTCTGAGGTACCTAGTTTTCTAGCCTCACTGGTATTGTGTGGTAAGTGGGAAGCCCAGGAAAGGGAGAGAGGTGTTCTAGAAACTGCTGTGAGCTGCTGGCAGCCAGGCTGGAGTGGGCGGAGTCTGCGGGTGGTGTGGCTGGTACACCTTTCGGACTCCTGGGACAGGGGTCAAGGGGTCAGAGGGAGTGTGGGGGAGTAAGTCAGAATCTAGAACAATCTATTTAAAATTCAGTCAAAGCCCAGTTGCGGTGGTGGTGCACGCCTTTAATCCCAGCACTTGCGAGGCAGAGACAGGAGGATCTCTGTGAGTTTGAGGCCAGCCTGGTCTACAGAGTGAGTTCTAGGACAGCCAGAGCTACACAAAGAAACCCTGTCTGGGAACTCAAATAATTAAATAAATAAAATTCCGCCAAAACTCAGGAGTTTACAGGTGGGAAGAGGAATTTGCTTAGGCCGTGGGGAATGCCTGTGGTTTTGCGTGCAACGGTGTGCCCTTGTGGGCTTGTTTTACATTCTCTTCCATCATGATGTATGTCTTCTTAGGAACATCATAAATTCCTTAAAGGTAGAACTGTATTTTATGATTCTTGTGTTTATGATCCTTTGGAGCTCTGCCGGGAGCAGGCGTTAGTGTGAGTCTTTTGAAAGATTTGGACTGCTTTCTTCAGGAGAGCCGTGAGCGGCAGCACATAAATTCTAGAACGTTTTGGAAAAGCAAATAAAAAATACAGTTGGTGCTAGCTTGCCCAAGTGAGAACTCTCTCAAAAACCGTGGTATCCTGTTTGGCATTTTTGACTGCCTAGTTAGCACTGACGTTTACCAGGCACACTTACCCAACTTCTTGTTGGCATATGTTCAGAGAACGCAGGCTGATGTCATGATTAGCATAAACAACTCATTTCTAGAATCCTATGAAAACCACATACGGTAGGGGTCTTCCTCGGATTGTGCCATCCCCCCCCCCCCCCCCCCACCCCCACCCCACGGCTGTGGGGTTTGCACCCTGGAGCAAGGATCGGAAGGAAGGTTTCCTCTCAGGTGTTTTTAACCCATGTAGCCCTGACCACCTAACATTCACAGGACTGCTCTCTTCCCCCAGTACTGTCAGAAAATAACCTCTGCGGCCAGCGAGGCGCCATCGTTTCTGGTTGAGCGGATGGCGAACGTCAGGCGGCGCCGCCAGGACAGACGAGGGATGTGAGTGCAAGCGGGGATCAGGGGGTCTCTGTGGTGTCTCACGCTAATGTTCCTGTAATTTCTCCTGACTCATCCTTCCCATGCAGTGACAGACCCAGTGGGGGAGGGGATCCCTTATCATCATCCCCTTCAGGCTCTGTGTGGGGTGCCAGGGAAGTGACCCTTTCCTGTGATCCCTCCCAGGGAGGGTAGCAAACTCAAGTCTCGCATCATCACCTGGGAGCCCTCAGAAGACTTCATCAGGAACAACCATGCCATTAACACACCTCTTCAGACCATGTACATTATGGCAGACCTGGGGCCCTATGGAAAGTGAGTGACACTTCACCCTGCCAGCTCTGGCCCGCCCCCTTTTCTCCTGTTACTCACCAGCAGCAGCGTCCTGTTACAGCCATCTGGGACCTTTGGGAGGGAGGGTCTCTTTCCCTTTTGCTGTTCTCAGAAGAAAGTATGTCACCAGGAAGGTTCTTACTGTGTCCTCTGTCCTGTCCCTGAAGTGGCTGACGACCTTTCTCCCCTTCCCTGGTGACCCTGAACCTTGATGATGGTTTCCTGATCCCCAGGCTTGGCTATAAGACGTATGAACATGTCCTCTGCATTCTGAAGGTGGACAGCAATGGCGTGATCACGGTGAAGCCCGACTTCACTGGCATCAAAGGCCCCTACAGGTGGGAAGGAGGAAACAGTGTGCCGCGACCTCCCTGCTCACCCTCCGGCCTCTAGTTGAGCGGATTCCAGAATCTTCTCCTAAACTTTTAGTTCTCAGGCACTGGTTCGTGCTCTGTTCTGGGTTATAGGCCTTTAGGAAACTTCCAGGAAGTGTGCAGCAAAAGGAATCCCTTTAGCTGCGCAGTTAAGTGAGAAGGATTGGTGCCTTGCAGAGTCTAGGGACTGGCTAGAACAGGGGCGGTGAGCTCAGCCAGGCCAGGTCCAGTTTCCTCATCTGTCCGAGAGGACAGCCCTGTAGAGACCCAGCTCACCCAGCCTGTCCCTTTTCAAGGTGAGAACGGAGTGCTGTATGGTTTCCCTTGTCGGTGAGGTACAATGGGTCCAGAGTCTATGGGTCTAGTCTGCCGCCTTTTCTGCTTCGCCACTATGTCCCTCTTGATCATCCTTACGGCCGTGGGCCGTCGTCTTCATCATATTCCTCAAGTGAGCTGTATCCCGGCAGTGTTGAGTCCCTGGGCTGGGTCTGGAAGGCCACGCTTCTCGCCTTCAGAAATGATCCTTCTGTGGCTTTGACCTTACAGAATCGAGACTGAAGGAGAGAAGCAGGAACATACTTCTGCCTGGAAATACACAATCGACAATGTGTCCTCCCTCGCACAGCCGGAGGAGGAGGAGCGGGAACAGCGTGTGTTCAAGGACGTAAGCGCTAGTGTACATGGAACCATGGCTGGGGGGCTGCTGAGGAAGAGGGCAACCCACCACCATCCAGAAAACACAGCTGACAGAACAGAAGGCTTTGACCATGCCAGTACCGTACCAGGAGCGTAATACAGTGGCCACGCACCCGAGTGTTGACTGTGTTCTGTGCCAGGCATATCATAAGCATTTCACTTAGCTCTCACAACCCTGGGAGGTGAGCATTATGGCCACTTTATAAACAAGGACCCTGAAGGTAAGGACCCGAGTAATGGAGCTTATAACCTTGAGAGCCAGGTTCATTCCCAGACTGGCCAACTTCAGAGCCTCTGTGTATCACTTTATTTTATTTCTTAGCAGGGATGTGTGTGTGTTGAGACTGTCTCACTCTAGCTCAGACTAACCAGGAAGTCCCTATGTAGCCCAGGCTGGCCTTGAGTTGGCAGCAACCCTCTTGCCTCAGCCTCAACAATGTCGGGGTGGCAGGCACAAACCACCACACTGGCCTGTACATCTCTTTAAAATGTCAGTATCTGGGATGCTTGCCCTGTCCCGATTTTCTCCCGTCCAGAACTAAACCCTGGTCTGGTGTGGGCTGCATTTTGAGGACTGGTTCGCTTTGTTTCCTCAGCTTTATGGCCGCCACAAGGAGTACCTCAACAGCCTCGTGGGCACAGACTTTGAGATGGTGGGTAGCTCAGCTTCCTGCAGGGCTGTGAGCTTTTAAGCAGTGTTTGACTGTGGAGGCACTATAGTACCTCTCTTAAAAGACTTCAAGATGCGCTCTGCAGTGTGGAAAGGAAGTCAAAGAAGCGTTTCATGATGCTGTATATTTATGTTTCAGACCCTTGCATGCATAGAACGGGGTCTGAAAGGGAACACACACGCTGTGTGGGCCTCTCTCCTGGAACAGGCTGGGTGGGTGGTGGTAAGTGGGTGTTGGGCAGTGAGAAGACTATATCAAGCATTTGACTTGTTCTCCATGTTTAGGTGGCTTTTGGTTTTTATCAGTGGTAATGCATTCACGTATTAATTTACAGTTCGTTTTTTAAAAAGCAATATAAAGATCAAAAAGTGTCTTCCTCATCCCTTGTGTGGACATTGTTCCAGAACAACTCAGATAGGGGAAGAGATGCCATTTCTGCTGATCAAGTGTTTGGGATCTTAGAAAATGAAACCAAGGATAGTATGTGGAGTGAGTAGAAAATTTCTTAATAAAGAAAAATGAGCCGGGCGTTGGTGGCGCACGCCTTTAATCCCAGCACTTGAGAGGCAGAGGCAGGCGGATCTCTGTGAGTTCGAGGCCAGCCTGGGCTACCAAGTGAGCTCCAGGAAAGGCACAAAGCTACACAGAGAAACCCTGTCTTGAAAAACCAAAAAAAAAAAAAAAAGAAAAGAAAAGAAAAGAAAATGAGACCAAAACACGTTAAGTCAGTCACTCCGGAGTCCTGTCTGGGTTTTCCCCTCTCACCAGGGATTCCACTTCTAGACCTGCAGACAAGGCTAGAACTACTCCTGGCTTCACTCTCTCTGTCTCTAGAAAGTAACTCATATTTTTTTTATATTACATAGGCAACAAATGTGAAAAAAGTTAAGACAGACAACACATACAATTTAAAAAGAAAACTTGGGGGCTGGAGAGGTTAAGAGCACTGGCTGCTCTTCCAGAGGTCCTGAGTTCAATTCCCCAGCAACCACATGGTGGCTCACGGCCATCTGTAATGAGATCTGGTGCCCTCTTCTGGTGTGCAGGGATACATGGAGGCAGAACACTGTATACATAATAAATAAATATAAGAAAGGAAGGGAGGGAGGGAGGGAGGGAGGGAGGGAGGGAGGGAACCTGGTGGTCTGAAGAGTCCTCCTGTCACCCTCCCTGCCATCGAAGTGATGGACTGTTACTCCTTGAGTCTTGGAACTAGGAACGGGCTCTGTGGAGAAGTGTCAGGGCAGAAGCATGCGCAGTAACGTGGCAAGGTTGGGTAGCCAGTGTGAGGTCTTCTGCAGATGTGGGACAGGGCTGGAGGGGCAGCTTGAGTCCCTCTGGTCCCGACACCTTCCCATTCCTCTCTGCCGCAGACCGCCCCGGGTGCCCTGCGGCTCTTCATAAATGGAGAGGTAGGTAAGTGTCTTGTCTTGGAGCCAGGCGAGCGTCTGATGGAACTGTGAGTGCCTACTCACCTCTGCTTAGTCTGGGCTGAACGTGGGAAACTGAGTGATGAGTCTTTTCTAGAAACTGAGAATTCTGGAAGACTTATTTGCAGAGCATGTGGGTCCTTCACGACTAGACAGAGCGAGAAGGATAGCGAAAGAACAAGCTAAACTTACAATCTGTTTTCTCTCTTCAGTTTCAGCCCAAGGCTATGAGTATGACAACCTCTACATCCACTTCTTTGTGGAGCTGCCAGAGACTAGTACGTGGATGTGTCAGCATTTCTGCTTCTATATCTGTTCTCACAGTTAGTTCTAGGGGCGTTCCGTCCACTCCCACTGAAACCGCTCAAGGTCATAGGTCACCTCCGCACTGCCAGATCTAAAGTGGCTCTGTTCTTTCACCACACTGACCTCTCTGACACGGCTCACTTTTCATCATGAAGCCTCTGCCTTGGCTTCTGGAGCATAGTCCTTCCTTCTCCCTAAGATCTCGTCAGGCTCTCTGGTGGATTCCTCCTCATCTGCTCATCCTAAACTGTGAGCGCATCCCAGGCTACTCTCTACCTCTGGTCTTCCTAGGCAGTTCCATCCATCCATAGCTCAAATGCCATCTGTGTCTGTTGTCCTGCCCATTGGCACACTCGAGTGTTCCCTCCAGGAGAGACAATCCTGGTCACTCACATATCCTCAAACGTATCAGCATAGAGCGGACTCAGTCAGTGGGAAATGAACAACGCACCGTGTGAGCGAGCCAGTGAATCAGTGAATGTATAAAAGAACTTTGTCCTCTCTCAATGACTTCCTGGCCTCTCTAGTGAGCTTACTGTGTCTGGTCTTTGGCTTTCAGACTGGTCAAGCCCATCCTTCCCGCAGTTCTCAGGAGTAACCCAGACCTGTGCCACCAAATCCGTGGGAATGGTATGGAGGATGAGAGGGCGTATCTGGAAGGGAATGGCGGCTCCAGGTGGCACTGAAGCTTCATCAGGCCAACCCCCTGTGTAGTCTGTGGAGGAGCAGAGTTGGGGATGTTTCTGTGTGGGCTCTGCGGGGCTGCCTAGGCCAGGGTCACTCTTGATCTCTTAAGAGGATGACAGCAACTTGTATTTAGCTGTCCCTTTGCCTGTTGGCTTCCCACCAGGCTGACAGTTTTTCTTTCCCCTGTGTGAAGGTGACCTTGTCATTGGACACACACAGAACCAATTCCAAGTGAGACCTTGTCCGCTCTGTGACGCCGAGCTGAAAACGACACTCTTCTTTTTCAGGACAAGGTGGCCTATTTCTCCTACCCATTCACATTCGAAGCCTTCTTTCTCCACGAGGATGAATCGGCTGGTGAGTTCCTGTGGTCCTCAGCCTCACTTCTCCTCTCCCAGGGCCTCTCTTAACAAAGGTCCCCGTGACCTGAGTGCCACCTTGCCTCCTTTCCAGATGCCCTCCCCGAGTGGCCCGTGCTCTACTGTAAGGTCCTATCACTGGACTTCTGGCAGAGGTATCGTGTGGAAGGCTATGGGGCTGTGGTGCTGCCTGCCACCCCAGGTAACCTCCTGCCCCTGCCCTTCCCAATGCCCTTGGCCCTAGCAACCAGACAAGCACTTCCAAAAGACTCCCATGTTCCTGATGAGAGTAGAGATGATTAGGACTCAGGGGCTCTGACCTGAAAGATTGCTTGTAGCTTTGCGGATTTTCTCCCCGCCCCTGAGAGACACTGTGAAGCTGGGACTGACCTCCTGAAGTCCGGCAGCCTGACAGGTTGTCCTGGGTCCCAATCCTCCAGTTAGACCACAGCCTTAACAGAGAGGCTGCAGGCAGTGGGCTCTCAGCCTGTGTTCCTTTTGAAGAAGAAGTACAGGCCTGTTGATGTGTTCCAGGCAGTGAACTAATCTCATCCAAGTCTCCCAGCCCCACTGTGAGATGTATGTTGTACTTGCTTCTACATTTTACCAGGTCAAAAGAGAAGGAGGCTCTGGGAGGTTGACAAGCTTGTCTTAAGAACACAGTGATCCCTGGAATAGCCGAGATTAGTTCTGTCTTCCAGACAGGCACAGTCACCCACCATGATAACCTTCACATAGGTCAGGTCCTCACCAACCCAGGACACTGCTGGGAAGTCGGCCACGGAACCTGGCTGGTTTCCCCTCTTGCTTGCACAGGCTCACACACCCTGACCATCTCCACGTGGAGGCCCATGGAGCTGGGCCTTGTGGCAGAGCTAAGGAGGTTCTTCATTGGCGGCTCCCTGGAGCTGGAGGACCCCTCCTACGTGAGGATACCGGGAACTTTCAAGGTGACTTATCTCTGGAGAGACTTCAGGCTGAGTGTTTCTGTTCCTGTGGTGTCTGGACGGAGGCCCCTCCCCTGATTGTTCATGGCGCTCATGTTATGTAGCCCCTTCCTTCCTGTGCCTTACGCTGCAGGTCCTGCCCATATTTACAGGTTCAAATATCTACACTAGGAGGTCCTTGGGGAGCAGTGTATTTAGAGATTCCCTGACCCCCATTAGATAACCGGCCTCTTCCGTCACTGAAGGCCTTGGTAATCAGATGCAAGGTGGGCTTTCAAGAAGCATCTAAACCTGCTCAGTCTCAAACGAGGGTAGAATGTTCCCAGAGTTACAAGAGGGGAGTTACCCTTGTAGTGCTGGGGTCTGACAGAATGAAGTGTCCTCCATAATGCTACACGTCCCAAGACTAGGAATACAAATGGCGGCACAGCCTCTAGTCTAGAGTCTGCCCAGACTGACCCTGTCTCGGCTGTGTGCCCAGGGGGAGCGTCTGAGCCGCTTTGGATTCCGCACTGAGACCACGGGTACTGTCACCTTCCGCTTGCACTGCCTGCAGCAGTCCAGGTGAGTGACCCTGCCCTGCCCCCCACGCTGCCCCCCCAGCTCCCTGTTCTGGAGGGTTGGAGTGCAGCCTTGACTGCATGTTGGGCCTCCCTGCAGGGCTTTCATGGAATCGAGCTCCCTCCGGAAACAGATGCGGAGCGTGTTGGACCGCCTGGAAGGGTTCAGCCAGCAGAGTTCCACACACAATGTGCTAGGTGGGCTCCTCATTCCCCCAACTGGACACCCGAGGCCACTTTCTTCTCCACACCATAGTAGCTGACTAGGTGGCAATGTTTCCCTCCCTTACAGAAGCCTTCCGTCGAGCCCGGCGCCGCATGCAGGAGGCCCGGGAGAGCCTCCCCCAGGACCTAGTGAGCCCCTCAGGAACACTGGCCTAGCTCTCTGCAGCCCTGGGCTGTGGAACAAGAGACAAGGTGAAGGATGTCTACATCCACTTCTCTACATCCCTCACTTCGTCTTGCTTTTTAGAGACCACATTGGTCTACCAAACTGGATGTTCTAGAAATTTCCAGCTGGCTCCTCCGCGTAGCCTTCACAGGACTTTCTTTCTTCCCTGTGGAAGTAAAGCCAGACACTCTGGGGCCCCATGTGACCCCCTCTTCATGTTTCAGCTACCAAACATGAGCATCATAACAAGGCAGGCTGTGTAGTCTGAGACTTGTTTGGGGTGAGCCCAGCATTAGCCAATCCTCAACAGTGTCTTTTCTGGTTTATCACGTAGTCTCAGTGGCAAAGGGCTGTAGCTGTAGGAAACTCCTGTTTCACAGCCCTTAAAAATGGAGTTTGGCGGCCAGGAGTAGTGGTACACGCCTTTAATCCCAGCCCTTGGGAGGCAGAGGCAGGCGGATCTCTGTGAGTTCAAGGCCAGCCTGGTCTACAGAGCGAGTTCCAGGACAGTCAGAGTGGCATAGTGAGACCCTGTCTCAAAAAAACAAACAACAACAAGATGGAGCTTGGCATCATCCAAGGAGGAAGATGCGTGAGAGAGCTCAGTCTCTCCCTTCTTCCAAGGCAAGTGGAGGCCAAGAGGCCTCAGCTTCCTGACTACATCTCCGTCTCCCTCTCTCAGGCAGCTCCATCCTACAGTGTAGGGCTGGCCGAGTGTAGGACACGGCCTAGGGTGGTTCCCTGCCCTTCCTGCTAGCTGGGTAGGGGCTTTTCTTGTGTCTGTTTTTCATATAAAAAGTCTTTATATTGACTGATCTGTGGACTGTCACTCTTTCTACTCCGAGGCCCAAACTCCTCTGCCTTTCTCCTCCACAGAAGAGACCATGTGGTGAGCCCCAGGCTGCATCTCAGTAGCCCCCCATCTTCGATAATGTGGGGCAAAGCTTTAACCAAGGCCACACTCTCAGCCCAACACAGAGACAGCAGGCCCTGCCCTCAGCATTCTTTTATTGCTAGAAGTAGAGAGTGCGGCCCTTCCTGCAGGCCCAGAGGAAGGTTGTGGCATGGCTAAGAGCCAGGACCATGTGGTCTTCCAGTCATGCTGTGGGACAGGGGCAGGAGAAATGCTGGAAATGCTCCCACAGTCTCTTGCTAGAACCTCAGAGCCTCATGGCTTGACTCATAGGCTCTTATACCTGGTGCTGATTCATAACCTACTATCTAAGAGGTTGCCATTGCCTCCTTGGCACTCTCAACCAATGAAGCCAGCTCTGAGCTATAGCCCCCGCAAAAGCTCCAGCAGGAAATGGTTTTGGAGGAGAAAGCAGCAGAATGATCTCCCCTTTACCCTCTCTCCAAGATGTCAGGGCTTGGCATAAACCTGTGGGAATAACAGAAATAAGTGAGTGGAGGTTTGTTGGATATCCAGACAAAGAGCTATTTTAGGACATTAGTAGAAAAACTGAGGACAGTTGAATACTTCTAATTGTCCCTGTCCCCCCTACAAAGTCCTCGACCCCAGAACTGACTATCAGCCCAGAAGCTAGCATTTTTGGAAACCATTAGGAAAGAGTACGATGTTCCTAGTGACAAGTTCTATTGTCTCTGCTTGGTGGATGGATGCCTTATATCAGGGAGAGATGCGAGGGCCTGACCCATTCCAGATCTCCCCTTACCCGCTGAAGCCTCATTTGCCACGCCAGGCTGACAGGTTCAACTTGGGAATACGTCTACAGCTCACAAACCCCCTTGGGTAGATGTTAGCCGCGAAGATGTTCTTCGAAACAGTGGTGATCCCAGTGTTGTCACATATAATCCGAGATAAAGAAATCTGACTCAGGGCTTTGCGCTGTCTTTTGGTGAAAACTCCCCACTTCTGCCACCAGAACCTGTAGGTCAAGAGATGCGTGAGAAAGCTGGGGAGTCGCTGTGCAGTGAGCACCGCGCACGTGCCTGGCCGTTCTGTTTCATATCTTTCACACAGTTCTGCCAGTTTCCGCCCAGTGAACTGCCCAGAAGTAAGGCGATAGCAATCTAGGTGGCCAGGGAAGGACTCGAACCCAAGCATACGCCACATCCAAATAAGGGGTCAGGTCCAGATTTAGTTCTTTGCCCATGCCTTCTGGGATCTGCTAACCCAGAACAGTGAGCTGGCTAGTCTCGGTTCTGGCCTTAGGAGGCTCCAGGCTGGGTCAGCCTTGCCTCCTTCTTTTCCTCAGACTTGCTTTCCATGGGGAAGCCCCCTGGTCTCAGGTCCTATGACCCTGGGAGAAATGAAGCTTTGTTTAATTTCTAACTTTTTAATGATTTTTATTTTATGTGCATTGGTGTTCTGCCTGCATGTGTGTGTAAGGGTGTCGGGTCCTCTGAAACTGGAGCTACAGACAGTTGTGAGCTGCCATGTGGGTGCTGAGAATTGAGCCACGGTCCCCTGGAAGAGCAGCCTGTGCTCTTAACCACTGAGCCATCTCTCCAGCCCCGAGAAATGAAGCTTTCAAAGGTGCTTTCTCCCTTGTTCAGCCACACAGTGCTGTGTCTTTCTCCTCTCCCTCGGGTGCTGGGGGTCACTTACCTGTCTCCATCTCTGGCTTTTCTGAACTGGTTCTCAAAAAGACAAGCCAGGAGAGGCCCTACTCGGGCCCCGGGCAGAAGAGGCTCTGCAATGGCCCCCATCCAGATATCAATGTTGTTGGGTGTCCCGTACAGACTCAGGAACTTCCTTGCCAAAGCCTGATTCTTTAGCACGCGGCTGAGCTGGGCCAAGTTTCGGGGCTGGGAAAGCCCGCAGAAGCGCCTCCAGGCATTGTACCCTGCAAGAGAGCCGGGAAGCAGCTCTGTTAGTTTATCGTTAGCTTCTGCTGGTCCCCACAAATCCTCCAGAGTATATTCTGGGGTCACTACCGAATGGACCAGAAGATCCCTGCAGGTCAGCACCAGATCACCGCCCTCTCTAGCTGCGGGCGCCCCCTGCCGGAAGACTGGCACAGCTAGCCACTCAAACTGCCACACTGTAACTTTCTATTCCCCACCAACAGCTGTTCCCTACAGGCCATTTCAGACATTTCACCCTGACACTGGCTTTTGCAGTCTCCTCTAGTCCCTTCCCCAGTCACAACACATCTGGAACGGAACTGCCTGCTTTGAACACCGCTGAAGGTCATTGGAACTAGGAAATGAAATAAACGGAAGAGTCTACTCTCTTCACTCCTGTTGTGGTTCCTGGGTCCTCACCAGACAGCCGCAGGAGGTCTTAATCTTATTCTGTCTGCCCCGCCATCTCTCAGGCAACTTGGCTTTCATCACTCAGGTCAAAGGGCCCTGCAATTTCTTTGGCCCTAGAATTTTATAACCACCTTCTCCGAGTGACCAGTGTGGTGGGGAAGGGACAGGTCATCCACATCCTTTAAGTCTGTTGCTTTTCTCTGCTCAGAAAGTTCCTCCCTCCTCCCTTCACCTCCTAGTCCACTGACCTAATCCTGGACTGAACCTAAAGCTGGAGCCCCTAGAGCAGATGGGGACGACCCAGGGAGTTAGCAAGCAAGGGATTGTGGGGGGGCATCAACATGGGCCTTGCCTGCTCTGCACTACTGCTCATCTTATTCCTGTCAGAAGGGAGGAACCCCCCAAACAACCCTGAGGTGCCTCATCACCTGGAAGCCCATGGTCCCGGCTGCGCTGCATGTTCAGAGCCGCCAGGTCCAGCCCGATCCTTCTCACTTGGCGAAACAGCTTGTCCCGGAGTTCATCTACCACCATGGAATCTTGCCTGTTTAGCTTAGCTGGGGTGGCCATGAGACCTCGGAGGATAGGATCGATGCCACCTGGTCGCGGGGAATGAGGGAGGTGCTGATTTGACCAACCTCTCAGAAGCTCCCGCGGTCATCCATGATGCCAAGCTTACAAGGGGAGTCCTTACAGGTCCATGATATACCACTCTGATGTCAATCTGCACTCCCCCCCTTAGAAATGCCCCCCTTCTCAGGCCTGGTGATATGGATGATATAGATATGATGGTAATCTTAGCTATTCAGGAGGCTAAGGCAGGAGAGTCACAAGTTCAAGGCCAGCCTCTGCTACTTTTAATAAAGCCCTTATATAAAAAAAGTAAAAGGGGCAGGGATATAGTTTAATGGTACAGCACTTTCCTAGCATGCACAAGACCCTGGCTTTAATTCTCAGTGAGTGAGAGAGGAGGGTGGGGGGAGTCCTCTCTTAGGACATGAGAGACCCATTGATGACTGCCTGTTTTCTGCTGTCCTGGGGAGGCATTGCAGAGGCCCAGCCAGCATTCAGCAGCCCACCTGAGGAAGGGGTGTTTGAACCCTCACCCCCTTTGCCTTTGGGAAACCCAATCACCTTCATATACGATACGCCAGCTGGCAAAGAATGCAGAGCTAAGTGGAACATGGGAGTTGCGTTTTGAGGCCCGATATTGGCTGTCCAGGCGGAACATGAAGGGCTGCAGCATGGTGTGGCCAAAGCGGAAGGCCAGGGTGAAAACATTGGCTACACGTGGGTCCACGTTGGAGCAATACCCTCTGTAGGGACCCAGGGTTCTTCTGATGCGGGCCTTGCCCAGAACCAGAGGTAGAAAGTCTCGGTAGGTGATGATCTGGAAGACATGATGTGGAAGGAGTGTTGTCTGAGCAACCCACAGCCCCACCTTTCCTCTGCACTGACTCCTGCCTTTCAAAGGGCTTCTCAGGTACAGCAGTGACTATGGCCATTGTGTGAAGTATGGCAACGCTAATCTCCTGTTGGAGGATGAGATGTTGGAACCCAAAGAGAATACCACAGACGGGGTTACCGTTATTGGCAGAACCAGGGACAGAGATGTGCCCCAAGCAACCAGACCCAGCAGCCTTGAGGTACAGCCTCCAAGCCATGTTCAGGAAGGTTGGGAGCCACCCTCTGAGATTCGTGCTGGCGTCTGGGCTCTCTACCTGGACCATGGCACCCACAATCTTCCGGGCCTCGTTGTACAGTTTATCTCCACTCCAGTGGGGATTCAGGCGCCTCAGCTCAGTGGCCAGCCGGTTGTGTTCTCTCACAAAGAGGGTGTGCAAGGCCGCCAGTTTGGGGGTTTCACTTGACCGGGTGTCACCTTGAAAATGCCAAGTTCAGGATCATCAGAGAGGCTTTTGGGAAGGGCAGACAGACCTGGGACCCAGAGAGCAGGCGAGGCGAACTCCGTGCAGCTGAGTTTCCATTTCAGCTCTATCATGTGGCTCCTTACTGACCAACACCGTCCTCCCCAAGAGAGAGCACAGTGAGCTCCTGGGTCCCTAAGCAGCTGGACCAGGTTAGGACTAAGGGAGATACACAGAGCAGGTGCTGGTCTCCTTGCCTGGTGATTCTCTTCTACAAAGAAGACCAGATGCACAGCCCTGACCACACATGGTGGGAGACGACCCTGGGAACCTTGACCTTGGGACTACATGCCACCTGTCTGTATCTGTTTCTCCAC
Source organism: Peromyscus attwateri (assembly GCA_902168425.1). Lineage (NCBI taxonomy): Eukaryota > Metazoa > Chordata > Mammalia > Rodentia > Cricetidae > Peromyscus > Peromyscus attwateri. Next base: position 25,653 of record CABHPP010001846.1, on the reverse strand, counting down.
TAAGGGCTCTACCTGTTCCCACATTTGAATTTTATGCTGCCCTTCCCAGGAAACAGGGGGACAGGCACATTGGGCCGGGCTCATTTTTGTACCCAGACCTTCCCCATAGGCAGGGTAGGAGAAACAAGTTCAGCCACCAGTCCTCCCCTCCAGAGCTCCTGGAGACCTCTGATGAAGGTACATGCTGCTCCCCCAGAACACACAGTTGTACAATCCTTACAGAATGAGTTTTAGTTACACAGTGGGGCAGAGCGTACAGAGGTCTGGGAGCTACACTCTGTCCCAATACAGGCTCTGCCCTCAGAGCGCTGCTCTCTTGAACACAGGCATCTTTCCTGGGTCTCAGCCTCCCATCTTTAAGTTGAGCATGATACTTCCTTTCAGGGCTGCTGTGAGGTTCAGGGATGGCCCATCTGAACATCTTAAATACCCAGAAGTGATTGCTGGCATTACCACAAGCCACTCAGGAAGGCGGGGGTAAGGACTATGAACAGAATGCAAACTATACATCTGGAGGAAGGTACCACATAAACGCATGACTATGTAGCAAGAAGGGAAGCACGGGATAAGAAAACCACCTAAAGAATTAAAAACTGAGGCACAGGTAACAGTTACTTTCAGGTAACTGAAGAGATGGTCCCTTTCTGTCGCAGGGGGAAGGAGTCAGCCTCTTCCTTCTCTTAGGTCCCAGTAGCGTGACTAAAAGCAATGGGCAGACACTGAATCAAAATAAAAGGGACACTTCCTGTAGTTGGCTGGAGTGCCTGCCGTTCAGGTGGTGAGCTGCTCATCACCGGAGACACCAAAGACCACACCCAGGGGACAGGCAAAGGGACCCATTCCCACTTAGCTGCTTTCCCAATGACGGCACAGATCTGCACCTATGGTGTGCCCCCATACTGAGGGTCCCCTGAACTCCCAGTGTTTCCTCACCACACCCCATCATGCCCCTCCACCCTTAGGAAGACTAACTCCCCCACAGACTGACCTGCCAGGAAGCAGGGGATGCGCACGGAGCGGTTGGTGAGGAGACAAGGGTCCTCATGTAGGTTGTCGAAGGGCATTAGGGCTCGGCCATTGTCCTGGAAACGCTGGTTGGTGGCCAACAGTCCCCAGTAGTTGGTCCGATTGCGGAGCCTCAGGGCAAGGGAGACCTCGCTGCCGTACACCATGCTGGCATCCACGAAGGATGTAAGTGCGTTGATCTGGTTGCGGACTTTGTTCTTGTTTTGGGGGCATGCAGGTGCAGAGCGGAAGAAAGGGATGCAGTCACGCTGGTTCTTGATGCGGGGGTCATTGGGTGGTATCTAGAGTGAAGAGCACTCCGTGACTCTGGGACTTCTCTATATCAGGCTCACTAATCTGGGGTATCCCCCCATTCATTTTTGACATTGCTCAAAACTTCCCTAGTTCAGGAAGTCCTCCAGGACTCACCCAGACTCAAACCTGGGGCTTTGTGCCTGCTAGGCAAATGCTCTGCTCCTGAGATGAACCCCCCACCCTGGATGAAGCTTTTGAAATGATGAAGAGCTTCATCTACCTGGAGGAGAGAGTGAGCCTCTGAGAGACAAGTTGTTACACATGCAGTTAAGCAATGCTCAAGGGAGGCAGCATTTGCTGCGCTTGCTACACAAGCCAAATGCTAACGTTGTGCTATGAAGATCTAGAAGGTTCCACTGAGGGAGTGCCCCTGTACCAAGGCTGGAGGAAAGGGTTTGCTGACACACAGCCCCCTCTGAGTGCCTCCCTACCTACTGCAAGCAAGCAAACTTGTAGGGGTGTGTGTGTGTGTGTGTGTGTGTGTGTGTGTGAGAGAGAGAGAGAGAGAGAGAGAGAGAGAGAGAGAGAGAGAGAGACAGACAGAGACAGACAGAGAGAGACAGAGACAGAGAGAGGGGGAGGAAGAGTGTGTTTGTGTGTGTGTATGTGTGTGTGTCAGAGAGAGAGAGAGAGAGAGAGAGAGAGAGAGAGAGAGAGAGAGAGAGAGAGGAAGAGAGAGAGAGTCCCCGTTCCCAGAGGAGATTCTGCTCCCTGAATTCTCTGTTTTCTTACCTAGTGCCCTACACTATCCTTGCCTCCCAGCCTGGAGGAGGACCCTGCTCATAGCCCAACCCCAGGATTTGCAAGAACTGTAGGCCCATAGGCCTCCTCTGCTGGAGTCAGACCCCATGGGTCAAGACCTGTCTCTGATATGTCTCCTCCATGAAACTCCAATAGAGCCCAGCCATCCCCAACCCCTCCAACACACACAGCCAGGGGCATCTGTGTTTCCTGGTGTCTGGATGGGGCTTATTTCTCCCAGATTCCCCCATATCCATCTTTCGGGGACCTAGAAGGTTGACTGAGGGTACCTTGATGGGGAAGCAGGGAGGCAGCTGGGCACAGGTCTTCTCACAGTCCACACCCGCAGTGAAGGCCACCCTGGCTGGGGACTCTGGGGAGAAGTCCAAATCATGGTCGATGAACTGGCCCCACTGCATGAACATGAGGGACCGGCCCCGATCTGAGGTCAGCTTGTTGCTGGGGAAGCGCACGATCTGATTGGAGACAGCTCGGACCTGGTGGGGAAGTAGGGTCAGCCTGAGTCAGGGCTCATGATCTGGGCCAGGTGCTGGGACTAACCCAGGACTCAGGGAGTGCCAGTCTCCTGCCAGAGCTGACAGTTTTCCATCCACCCCTTCCTCTCCTGGTCTTAGAGATGCAGCCCCCTCTGGTGGTGGTTGTCATTCCCAGAAGGACAGTCTAGCGCTTGGCCTGAGGCTTCTGGTGGCACATGCCTATAATCCCAGGATTTGTGAGGCTGAGGCAGGAGGATTGTTAGTTCAGTGAGTTACATGCCAATCTGAGCTACACAGAAAGATCCTATCTCAACAGATGAGAGGGAGCTGGTCCAGACCGCAGGCCAGCCTCACCTTGCCCTCCCAGAAAGATGAGGTCGGTGTGTAGACAGATAGGTTAGAGAACTGATGGTCTTCAGATACAAGACTAAGGTGATAGATAATAAATAGAGAGCTCAGTAGACAGATGAATCAATTGAAGAAAATTTAATATATTAATATTAAGGCAGGTAGGAAATTGTTATATTAATATAACAATAGAAAGTTGACAAATGTAAAATTATAGATCATAGACTCACAGATGCATAGAACTTTATATTTAGGAAGCTACTTTGACCTAAACATGGAGTCTCACACCTATAATCCCAACCCTAGGAAGCGGAGGTACGGGGATTGTCGTGAGTTTGAGACCGCCCTGGGTTACATCCTAAATTCAGGCCAGAACAGACTATAGCGTAAGACCTTGTCTCAAAAAGTAAAACAAAGGCACTGGGAGATGACTTAATGGGTAAGAATGCTTGCTATGACCTGACTTCAAATTCCAGAACCTACATAGAAGCCAAGCATGGCTACATGGGCCTGTGGCCCATACACTGAGGGCCAAGACAGGCCAATCCCAGTAAGCTTCAGGCTGGGTAGGAGACCTTGCCCCCAATATATATATATACACACACACATATATATATATTATGATGGGATCAATAAAGGAAGACATTCAATGTCTTTCTCTGGCCTCCCCATGCCTGTGCACACCTGTACACACAGAGACATACGCATCACACACACACACACACACACACACACACGCAGAAAGGGAGAAAGAGATGCTTTGACACCTGTTCAACCATGGGAACAACAAAACAACTCCATTCTGTAATAGGTAGCACAGGTACCGTAGATTGTGGTCTATACAGCTGTTTATGCCAAGGACTTCATTTCCATCCCACAGAAGCTTAGATTTTTTTTTTTTTCTATTTTCAGGTGAAGGAACTGAGACTCAGGAAGTAAGGGGTATTCGCTCCCCAAGGTCACTCAGCAGGTCAATGGGATAGCCCAGGCCCGAGCGAGCGAGCTCTACCTGATGACTCAGGGCTGCATTCCCCCCTCTGCATTGGCAAGAGAAGCATTTTCCAGGGCCCCCCCCCCAACTCACAAGAGGGAGGAGGAAGCCATTGCGCCTCTTGCTGGGGGTCCAGCCGAAGGGGAGTGACCTGTGATCTTCATACTCAGCGGGCAGCCAGCGGGCCAGGGCTTGGTTGGAGGCTCCCAGCCAGGGCCTCTTCCTGTGGTAGTGAAGGGGTAGGTGTCAGCGGGGTGCAGGGCCTGAGAGAGAGTGGGGAGCAAAGGCAGGCCCCCCCGATACCCACTTATTGTTACATCTCCCTGTGATGGTCCGGTACTTGTTGCTGCACTTCTCGACCTGGTCCTGGAGAGCACAGCCACTGGTCTGGGACAGCAGGTGCAACTGTGGTTCTGTGAGCACATCTGGGGAGGAGGGGGGCAGGGGTCAGAGTCCCGAATCCTAGTTCTTTCCTGGGCTGGTCAGTTCCATCCCTTTGTCATCTCTAACATCGCCTAGACTTTCCACGCCACCTCACACATCTGGCTTTCTTCTTCTACTCCCAGGCTAGGGCAGGCCTTGGGGACTCCATGGGAAACACAATACCAGTGACATTGAAGGGTCTGGATCCCTGTGCCTGAAGCTTCCCTTCTAGAAGCCCCAAGGCCACGTGCATATAATCAGCAGCCTGAACAACTCTCTTGGTGGCTGCTACTGGCTGCTTGAAGTAGGCCAGGAGGTCCATGGGGCTGGCCGAGCCGCTGCGAAGGCGCTGCTTGATGCTGTCTCAGGGAGGAGGAGGAAAAGGAGGCTGGAGGAAGGCGCAGGCTGCCAGCAGAGCCTCAGCCCAGCGGGGGTTCAGGTTGGGGGAGATGACTTTGCCAAGACCCCTCCCTCACTGAGCCTCCCAGGCTGGGATAGCCCCAGTCCCAAGCCCACCTCTTCTGTGTCCAATTATAGGCAGCATCCACCAGCAGCTTGGCCTCTGCTATGCAGTCTCGAAGGATTGAATCCTCCACTTGCCTGGGGGAAGCTGGTCAAAGGCGTGGATGGGGACTCAGTGTTCAAGGGAGCCACAGACTCCCCAGATCTAAGCGCTTTTCCCTCCACACCAATCTTCTGCCTTGGTGTTCAAGGCGCTCTTACCTGGGGCAGTGCCCTCAGAGGGTTGGGTAAGGATGAATGCGGCTAGGGCCCCTACCAGGGCCAGCAGCAGCTGCATCACGCAAGCAGAATCCCTGCTTCAGCTGAGCAGGCAAAGGATACCACAGACTCCCCCCAGTGAGTCTCCCGCTCCTTTCTCCCTCAAAGGACCAGAAACGGTTTTTTCCTGCTCACTCTTCTCCGGAAGGAGTGAGGAGACTTTATATACTATCCTGGGGTAGAGGGGGCAGGTCTCTGCCTTCAGAAGCCCAGCCCCTGAGGCGGAGCTCCGGAGCTCCGGAACCTCGCTCAGGTTGTCAGCTGTGTGATTGACACTCTCTACCTGCTTTATTCCTCACCAGCATGGGGACACCGTCCATCCCTCTTAGTTCCCCTCACCACCTACCCCCTTGTTCCACACCCACCTCTACTCTTGGGTCCATGGATGCACTTCTCCCACAGTCCAAGCAGTGCTGGGTTTGTCGATGGCGCCCAGTGAATAATGGATGGCCAAGGTCCCAACAAGAACACAGGGCTCGGCCCCATCACTAATTGCGGCCTGGGGAAGTCACTCCTCATTTCCACATCCCTAAAATTGGAGTTGGGTGGATGTGTGGAAAGGCTCCTTTCTTCCCTTATCCTGGCAGAAATGGGATCTGGACTTTCTGTCATATCCCCCATACTGAACACAAGGCTTCATCCAGTAGGTGTTCGTTAAATGTTTGTAGAGTGAATGAATGGTCAATGATTCAGTTCTCTCCCCCCACCCCCCTTACCTCTCTAGTGCTACCAGCTCTGTCCAAGCTGCCAGAGAAAGATCTCTGCCAGAGGCGTCCCAGGTAAAGCTCATAGCGAGTGAGCCTCTGGCAGCATCCTGCACAGAGCTCAAGCGAGGCCCACTGCGGCTCTGGGAGATCCCTGATCTTTTCTCCATGCACAGCAATGGTGGGTTTAGTGTGTGCAACTGTGGGCTTGACTAACACGGCTTGCTGCACTAGGCCAGACGGAGCTGGGTCTCAATCCAGCTCCCCCACTGGCAGGGAGATCTTGGGTGGGCTCCCGTTCCCTCGTCTTGGGTGCAAAACTCAACTCAGCCATTCGGCCCCAGCCCTTCACACCTCCAAGCCTTTCCTCCTGACAGGCCCTTCTCTGGAGGAGCCTGGTGACCCCATCCCCATATGCCTGGACAGCTAATGGTCATCTCTGGACGAGGCTCCAAAGCCACTACCACTGTGCCCACAACCAGCCTATCCCGGTCCCTTCAGGAGGCCATGTCCATCCCCTCGTCAATGCAGATCCTGTACCTTCTAGACCTCATGAGACTCTTCCCCGGCTCTTCAACCCCTGCCCGCCCCCCTCAACCTGCACAGTACCTTCCCCTGCCCCTCCCTCCCACAGCAATGCCCCCTCCACTGCCACCTGGCCTCAACAGTTGCTCCTGAAACAGCCACTTGGCTTTGGCAATCCCTTTCACAAGCTCCAGTTAACAGGGCCTCCCCTATCTTATCTCCCGCCTTCAACAGAGGCCTTGACCTGTGTGCCCAGGGATAAAACGTTACAGGGAAGGATGAAGGTCTACTAGGTGCTCTGGTTGACACCCTGCTAGACCTCAGTTTCCAAACTTGGGAGCCAGAGCAGGGATCCCAAGAGACTTTAAACTATAACGTACACAGCTTCCCTTCCCTTCCCTTAAAGATGCCCAAGGCTGGACTGGAGTTTGTCAGGTTGCCACACTGGTCTGCTTTACCCCACAGGAGCAGCTAGGTCTTTAGCAGCAGGCAGTTGGACGAGAGTGGCCATAGCCATGGGTGGCAGTGGTGGGCTTGGGGGATGAGCTAGGGACAGAGCCCTGAGCTCTAGACCCAGCCCTAGCTGCTACATTGGTGCTATTTGGATATCTTAAGGATTTGAGCTTATTGACTACTCAGTTTAATGATGAGGTAATAGATAAGCAGGGACCCCCCTCGAAAGGGACCTTACAAGCTGGACCATGGAAGACAAGTTCTGGAGGCATTGCTAAAGCTGGTCCTTGGGTCTGGATAGGCAGGTAAAAGTTCACGCAGAAGACTGAAGGGGAAGCGTGGCCTGTCATGTGGCTTCCCTAACCCCTGGAGCTAAGTGCTCCCTTCAACTTACATTCAGCCACCCTCCCATGGGACCCTGTCCCTAGGCCCCAGGCTCGATAACCTTCTATTTATAATCCCCACCCTTTGACTACTTTCAACCCCACCCCACCCCACCTTTTTTTTACCCAGCTCCCTCCAGGAGGCCATATTTGATTCCTTCCAAGTCAAGCTGGGGCCTAAATCCCTCATTCAGCACCAAGAAGCCCATTGAGAGCATCTGATATAACCCCACTGTCCTGTAGGCAAGGTGCCGCCCAAAGGTGACCTTCTCCTGAAGTGGGGGTTTTCCGTAGCTGCCTGGGGGAGCTGTCAGGGAACACACAGGACATGTTACCACAGTGTCCAGCACAGCAGTGCATTGAAGAAGCCTTTGAAAGGACCAAGCAGGCGCCATAACAGGCTGCTCAGTCTTCTCTCAGAGATCAGGCCTTAATCTCAGTTTCCTGAGACTTAAGCAAGCAGATTCTGAGAGGGTCACAAACAAAAGACGTAGTCCTTGCAGTAGCTCCCTTTCTACATGTACCTGACTGTTCAAGGTTCAGTCAATTGTGTACGGTCTGCAACCCTTCATCAACTTAGAGCTATGTGCATGGGTCAGTGTGAACATGTGAGGCCAGCCAGCCTCCATGGCAGCTCAAGGACAAAGCCTGGGACTTGTCCAGGCCTGCTCCAAAATGATAACTGTAACCCCCAACCAGTAAATTCAAAGGTTACATACCTTCACCCAATCATATGATGCCAAGGCTTGTACCACCCTGCTTGCAGTTTTTCCTTTAAAAACCCCTCACCCTGGGAGCTCAGGGCCGTCCTCCTCCACCTGCTGTGTTGAGTGTTGGACACGGACCAAGCCTGGGTTTGTTTGTTATCCATAAACCCCTGTGTGTTTTGCATCGAACATCGGCTCTGTGGTGGTCTTGTTGAGGCGGGGGGGGGGGTCTCTCAACACAGCCACAACACCTAGTTGCCTTTATTAAATTCTCACCCACTGCCCCTCAGGCAGCCATTGACTTCAGCCTGGTGGGAGGTTGAAGAATGCAAAAGTTCCTCAGATCCTTCAGGGCTGGATCTCTAAAAGGGAGGCCGTCAAAGTGAGGGTGTCAGCCCCTCATTCTCTGGACTAGGGGCACTCAAACCTACCGGATGGGACAGTGATGAAGGGAGCCCTCACTGAGAGTCTCCAGCCTAAGTACCCACTGTGTCCTTCACTAAGACACAGGTCTGACGGACAGACAGGGTCCTCACGTGCTCATGGTGGTCTGCTCTGACCTTGACTTTTGTCTGCAGTCAAAATAATCAGAAGGGACCAAAAGAGGGTAGGACCAGAGGGGAGTGTAGGCAAGGGCCATGGGTCCCCATGCCTTCCTCCATGGGCCTTTTCTCATGGGACCTCACTGGGTTTTTGTTATTTTCCCTGTAGCCAAGTTTGTCCAATGGCAACTAAGAGTATCAGACACTAAGACCTCCTTCAGTATCCTCCCCTACCCATTAAAATAATTCGAGTGATGCTCATTAAATAAAATGAATAATAATAGCCAGAAATGTGTGGAAGTTTTCTTTCATTGATCTTTGTGTATATAATCATGCCAGTAAAACATATATGTGTATACACATACACACATACATATATATACACACCTATATATATATATATATACACACACACATACACACATATACACACATATATACACATACATACACATGCCTATATAAATATACACACACATATATACATATACATGCACACACACACACCCATACGTACACACACCAGCTGGATGTGTGGTGGCACACGCCTGTAACCTCAGCACTTAGTAGGTGGAGGCAGGAGCATCTGTTTGTTTTTTTGTTTGTTTTGTTTTGTTTTTTGAGACAGGGTTTCTCTGTGTAGCTTTGGTGCCTGTCCTGGATCTCGCTCTGTAGCCCAGGCTGGCCTCGAACTCACAGAGATCCACCTGGCTCTGCCTCCTGAGTGCTGGGATTAAAGGCGTGCGCCACCACTGCCCGGTATTTTGTTTGTTTATTTGGTTGGTTTTTGGCAGGAGCATCTGGAGTCCAAGGTCGGCCTCAGCTTCACAGGGAGTTTGAGGTCAGTGTGAAATGCACGGACTCTGTCTGGAAATAAATAAACACATACGTGCATATATACATACAAACATACTAACTATATAATAGGAAAAATATCATGGATTAATGTATTTTTTAATTAAAGTAGTGTGTCTTAAATTGAGAGGAAATATCTACATATAGTTGGATTTTGTCATTGTTGGTTATGGTGTTTGGGACAAACTCTAACGTAGCCTAGGCTGGCTTATAACTCCTGCCTCGACCTCCCAAATCCTGACATTACAGGCATGTGCCACCACTCCTGGCTTACCATAGCAGGTTTAGTATTCAATACGTCGTTACATTTTCTCAATTTGCTCTTTAGATTTAAAGTCAGCAATTATTATACCAGGTGTGGTGGCACACACCTGTCACCCCAGCACACACCTGTTACCCCGGCACACACCGGTCAGTCACCCAGGTACACACCTGTCAGTCATACCAGCACACACCTATGGTGATATTTTTCTTTTATACCAAAATGTTAATTGTATGTTAATAAATAAAGTTGCCTGGGGGTCAGAGCTATTAGCAAGCCATAGGAAAGCAGGGCAGTGGTGGTGTACGCTTGTGATCACAGCACTTGGTAGACAGAGCTAGGTAAGTCTCTGTGTGTTCAGGGATACAGCCAGCATTGGATACACATGCCTTTAATCTCAATACCAACCATAGAACACCTGGAGGTCTATACAAACAGGCTGTGATGAGGCAGTCCTGTGGTTGAGTTTACAACCAATGAGAAGGCAGAACAGAGACTATATAAAGACTTTAACACAGGAAGTACCGGCTCCTTCGGAGAGGCAGGACCACTGCAGGAGGAAGGGTAAGGTTTTGGCTCTTAGCTCTGACCTCTTGGCTTTCTTCTTTGCATTGGTTCTGTGTTTCTTATTTATAAGACGGTTGGTTACATCTACACACACCTGTCACCATGGCACACGGGAGACAGAAAATCCAAGATCAACCTGAGCTGCACAGGACTATCTCAAAAACAAGTAAGAATTTAAAGAGAAGCCGCTCAAGCTTGGAGATATAAATAAACTAGTGAAATATTCAGGTGTGAAGTAAATGTACTTAATGATACAGTTTGCAGGGCTGGAGAGATGGCTCAGGGGTTATGAGTATGTACTGCTCTCCCAGGGGACCTGAGTTCAGTTCCCAGCACCCACATTCCACAGCTCAGAACTGCCTGTAACTCCAGATCCAGATCCAATGCCCTCTTCTGGATTCCAAGGGCATCTGCACTCATATACACATACCCACACGCAGACATGTATATATACAAGAAATTAAAAATTAATAAAAATAAATCCTTTAAAAATACAGTTTTCAGCCAGGTGGTGGTGGTGCACGACTTTAGTCCCAGCACTCAGGAGGCAAAGGCAGGGGGATCTCTATGAGCTTGAGGCCAGCCTGGTCTGCAGAGTGAGTTCCAGGACAGTCAAGGCTGTTATAGCAAAACCCTGTCTCTAAACCTCCCCCCACCCAAAAGATACAGTTTTCACATACTGTTTTAAACTTAAATATTAATTAAAATGCTAGTCTTCATATAGAACAACAATTAAAAGGAAATCAAATTCCATCTCCTCAACTTTATGAGTGCTGCTTTATCATCATTTATAACAACTATTGTTTGTCTGGTTTGAAACAGGGTTTCATGTAGCCCAGGCTAGCCTTGAACTTGCTATGTAACCAAAGATGACCTTGAACTTCAGCTCCTCCTAACTACTCCTACCCAGAGCTGGGATTACAGGCATATACCACCACACCCAGTTCATGTGGTGCCAGGGATTGAACCCAGAGCCTTGTGCATGCTGGACAAGCACCCTCTCAACTGAGCTACATCCCCAGCCAAATGAAATGTTTAAATCCAAGCGTGCACAGCTTAGTCCTTACTCTTGAAGTAAATACACACAGCGGAAGCAGCCATTGTATAACTGGGGATTTTCTAAATGAACAACAGTACTTATGAGCAATAAAAAACCCACTTACTTGAAGCTCACAGGGTTTATTAACGTTAAGCACTATTTGCAGCAATTACTTAGCATGCAGAGCAACACAAACTGTATTTAGGGAGGAGAATCTTTCTTATTGTTGAAATCATTTAAGAGAGGCAATTGCAGGGTGATCACAAGTCGTCTGACCCATTACCCGTGTAATGACTAAGTTCCTACAGCCTCTTCTTTTCTGTTCAAGGGTCAACAGCTTGCTCTGCTCGGTCGTTAGTGACAAGACGGGAGACTCTCTTGTCCCTCCACAATGCACCTCTACACATATTTTGGGTCCCTGGAGAAAGAGAGAAAGGGATCACTGGGCTTTGAGTGGTCCTAGAGGTGCATAGTCCTAGAGAAGGGTCACCCTGAGGAGTCCACACATTTTGTCTCTTGAGCAGCTGGAACCCCGGATGTTTCCACACCTCCTCGGGCTTGCAGCATCTCTCTAGCCCCCACTCTCATACCTCCCCACCACCCACCACACCCCAGCCTGGATGGATGTGCCCCCTCCCCCCACACACACACCTCTAGGTCCTATGCACTCCCTTTTGCCAGAACAATTCTACTATTTTCCTCCAGGAAAACTTCCAATGGCCATTCCTGCTCACCCCCAAATACACCCCAGATGCCTTTCATTTATCTACGGGGCACCACACAATGATGTTTCTCATGTCACATATTGAACTTTCCTGAAGGAATAATGTCACCATGTCCATCTTCTGGATGGGTGGGAGAGGAGATCCCACACATGTTCTTTATGATGTATTTGCAACACCCAGCACAGGGCTGGACCGGGTCTCAGTAGTGAGCAACATTCTCACTTAACCACCTTAACTACACCCAGGGAAGAAAAACACATTCCCTCTCTGAGCTAGCTGGAATTTCTCAAATTCTCTTCGTTCTCCAGGGCCCAGTTAGGTCACAGATCTGGGTGGAGGGCAGGAGTGTGAGCCACCAGAGAAAAGAGAAGGTAAACAGACCACTAAGCATGGAGGCTACATGCTGGGACTATCAGGAGAGAGATCCTGCAGGTTGGATTTTGGGAAGCCTGGTTCTCTTTGAGGCTGGTGTGAGCTCTTCCCTCAGCAAGTGGAGCCTGGAACCTGCTTCTGGGTGTGGGTAGGTTTCCTTCCAGGCCTGCCTGGGTCCCAGGCTGGGGAGTCTCATGGGCTAGCTCTTCTTTCTCTGCAAGGGGGATGGCCAAAACAAAAAGTTGAGGCCCACCCACTCAGGACCTATCAGGAGGATCACACTTTGGGCAGGGATGAGACTCAAGGCTGCATTCCATGCCCAGCACTGAGGGGAAAGAGGAGGAAGAGGAGGAAGGAGGGGAAGAAGGAGGGGGAGGAGGAGGCAGAGGAAAAGGGGACCACTCTTGGAGATGACAAGGCTTCTTGGAGTGGTCGGGAAGTGGAGCTCCGACCAGCCAGCCCCTCAACTGCTCGCCTGTGTTCCTTCCTTGTCTCCCCCCACCCTCCCTCTCAGGCTGTGAGAATACCAGACCATGAGGGAGTTGGGCCACTAGCTGAAGTCAGCATCCAGCCTCTCCAGTCGTCTCCTTCTGACCCCCAGCAGCTCCTAAACAAAGAGGCACCCAGGGGAGGAGGGTCCTACAATCTGGCTCCTACCTCACCAGCAGGGTTAACCTGCTGTTCCTCTGCTTTCTAAACACACTGGCTTTCAGCGTCTAGCAAATTCTACCCTCTTCCAGACAGGAATCACGAGCTGTGAGGGCTCTTCTCCTCAGCCTGGCTGACTCCCGCTGAGCACCCAGGTCCCATCCATCCACAGGGAAATCTCGTCATGTCCTGTCCGTCCCACTCCCCACATCATTTTTTCCCACCCCACCCTGCTACCGGCCATGACTCAGCAGGCTTAGGCCTTCTGCTCCTTAATCTCACAGCGCCTTTCCAAACTTCATTATGCACTAATGAATTGATTATGCTCCTCCGGTTCCCTGTAGGTCTGTGAGAGCCACACAGAAAAGGTTGCCGCTCACAGCAGCCTCCTTTGTAAGCATGCCTGGCAGGCCTGAATAGCATTTACGGAACTGAGGTGTTTGCTGTGACCTTGCCTGCCATGGCTGTTGGGTCAGGAGATGATGGATTTGTGCCTGTTCACCTCAGAACCCAGTACCTTTGGTAAGGGCCATTATTCTCCCTGGACCAGAATAGCTGTGGGTCAATGGATGCTGTGGCAGAGCAGGCCTTGATGATCAACATCCAGGCCTAGACCGTGAGGACAGCTTCCTTCTCAGGTACCTTAAGCTCCAGCACTGGAGAACCTTCCCTCCCAGCCTCCCAGGGCAGTCTGAAACCTCAAACTTCTGCAATGACTTTCACAAGAACCGCCTGCCCGCCATGGTGGAACTGCTGGCCACAGGCCTGATTGGATCTCTTTATCTCCTCTGCTCCAACTGTCCTGTTAAGACAGAGGACGCATCAGGGCTGGGGCTTGGCAGATCCACCCTTGCCCCCAGGGGTTCTTTGGAAAGGGGATTGTTTATCCCAGTGTCTCAAAACACTGAGATGTGTGTGGAAAGGGGGCTCCGCACTGTGCTGGAAGCCAGGAGCCTGTGTGTGTGTGTGTGTGTGTGTGTGTGTGTGTGTGTGTGTGTGTGCGTACCATGTGCTCCTGAAAGAGGCAGCTCTGAGTTCTCTGCCTTTACTTAGCAACTCCTGAAAAATGCAACTTGGAGCTCTGGAGAACTGGTTTGAAAGTCCAACACCGCTACCCCACTCCACCATACCCTTACCCCATCTGTGTGGCTTTGAGCAAGAAATTGACCTCTCTGAACTGCTAGTCAAGTCAGCAAGAGGTGGAAGGCTCAGTAGCAACTCTGCAGCTGGCCTGGAGACTTTCCCTGCACCGCCTCCTGGATGTAAGGATCCTGTGGGCTGGCTGCTCAGCTTGTGGGGATAGAAGACTCCTGGAATAGGGGTTGGCGGGAACCTGGGAGGGAAGGCCGCATCCTTCCTTAACTCCCCTGGGCTCACACACTTTTAATAAAGAACTAGCATAGAGCTGGGGAGAGCTCGGTTGATAAAATGCTTGCTGCTCAAACAGGAGGACCCAAGTTTGATCCCTAGAACCCACAGAAGAAACCAGAGGACTGGACAGGCAGGTCCTCAGTTAAGAACATTTGCAGCTCTTACAGAAAGCCAAAATCAGGTACCTGCACCCGCAATGGGCGGCTCACAACCACTTGTAATTCCAGTTCCAGGAACTCTGGTGCCCTCTTCTGACCACTATGGGTCCCAAGCACACCATGGTGTACATGCATATGTGCAGGAGCTTAATTTGTTGTTGTTGTTGTTGAAACTGGGTCTCTCTACATAGCCCTGGCTGTCCCAGAACTCACTATATAGACCAAGCTGGCCTTGAACTCACAGAGATCCACCTACCTTTGCCTCACAAGAGCTGGGATTAAAGGCGTGCCTCACCAGGCCTGACTACATATACATTTTTTTAAAGCCAGTAGAGGCAGCACATCTGTGTGGGGGAAGCAGAGCCTGGTGTAGCCCTGGGGTATGATGGCCAGTGAGCCTAGCCTAATCAGCAAGCCCCAGACCCAGTGGGAAAGCTTGTCTCAAAACACAAGGTGGGGAAGCCTCTAGCACCCACATCAGGCAGTTCACAACCACCTGTAACTGCAACTCCAGAAATAAAAAAAAAAAAAAAAAAAATCTTTTAACCCCTCTAGCGGCCTCCATAGGTACTACTGCACTCACACACAAAAACGCAGAGATTCATATTAAAAAAAAAAAAAATTAAAGCAAGATTGACAGTGTCTGAGGGAAAATATCCAGGGTTGACCTCTAGCCTCCACACACATTGCAGCCACACACACACATATTCACACACATATACATGCAGGTGCACACACACAGCCAACACAGTTCCTCCATAAGAAAAAGCCCACAGTGATGCATTTTTGCATCTTAGCATCTCAAACCACCTAAAATCATGACTGTCTGGTGGCTTTAGTGATTCAGATGCTGTATGAAATAATCTCTTGCCTGGGGCCCCTGGAAGAGTCAGAGTGGAAAAACACAGTTTAATCGGGAGAGGATGTGGGGATTGCAATCCAGCCTGTATTTTCTCTCAGATGGTATACTCTGGTCTTGAGTTAGATCAGGCCCAGGGATACCTTTGTCTCATTCTCATAAAGGCTTTTTGTTTCTTTCTTTGTTTGTTTTGTTTTGTTTTGTTTTTGAGACAGGGTTTCTCTGTGTAACAGCCCTAACTGTCCTGGAACTCACTTTATAGACCAGGCTGGCCTCGGACTCACAGAGATCCGCCTGCCTCTTTCTCCTGAGTGCTGGAATTAAAGGCGTGCACCACCATGCCTGGTATCCCATGAAGGCTTCAAACATGCCCCACCACCACCACACTGAGTGATAGAATCAAATTTTAAAAGATATTCAGCCTCTGCTTCCGGTGATAAAAGCCACAAGGGCACACACAACCGGTAGGTAAGACAAACCCACCATCTGTGGCATTTTATGAGCCTGTTAGCAAGAGGAGACCACACACGGTGTTTAAGTGGAAGCCCCACCTCCCCTCTTTCTCTCTCTCTCTCTCTCTCTCTCTCTCTCTCTCTCTCTCTCTTCCCAGACCCTGCCCCTAAGAAAGCCCACCAAGAGTCAAGCCCTCTCCAGGGTTGCTCAAGACCATGCCTACAGGCTACTTAAGACCTGGTCGCTGTACCTGCTGTGTGCAATCACGCTCTCTCCCCTGCCTTCCAGAGAGCTAGCTACCTGGAGTTGCTTTGCTCTGCTCAGATTAGACCTGGATTTATTAATTTGGCCTGAGCTGACTTGTTTCATCGGCCACATTACTCACTACTGGGGGATTGAAACTTTTCACATGGCACATTGGTTATTTTTCTCATCGCTGGGGGAAGCTGTTTATCAGAAATAACACAGGAGAAGGAAGGCTTATTCTTATGGTTCATGGTTTAAGGAAGCCGTAGCCCATCATGGCTAACTGAGAAGGCATGATGGTGAGGCTTGAGATAGCTGGCCATACTCATCTGCATCAGGAAGCAGAGAGAGAAGAAGGGAAAGGGAGAGGGGGGGGGGAGGGAGGGAGGGAGGGAGGGGAGGACTGGGCGAGGGAGAGGAATACTGGTCTACTCTGCCCTTTCTATTCAGTTTGGGAAACCAATACATGGGACGGTGCCACTTACATTAGATCAACATTAGTATCCATCTTCTCTCCTCAGTTAAACATCTCCAGAAACACTCACAGACTTGCCCAGAGGTGTGTCTCCTTTGTGATCCCAAATCCAGTCAAGCCAGCAAGGAACATGAAGCATCACACAAGGCAGCTGGGCCCACGGAATTCTGATGAGATGTTAGCTCCTGTGACAGACAAGGAACCCTTCTGCCCTTCGTTCAACATGAGAGGAGGGTATGGCTGAGTGTTGGCAGCTCTGACTCTCAGCTGGGCAACCCAGACCTGCAATACCTAGTGGGGAAGGCGATCTCTGCAGCCACCTTCCAGAATGACCCCCATCCCACACCTGACCAGCTCTCCTGTAATGAGATCTCAGGATGGAGAGCTGTCCTGGGAGAGTAATATAGGAATACCTTCAGACGTCAAGGCTGAGGATGAGCTAACGGGATGCTGAGAGGGTGGAATGGTGTCTAACCTAGCACATAAAGTCACCCCACAACCTTTCAAAGATAAACTGAAGGCTGAAAGTCCCAGCTACATGTCAAACCATACCATCTCAGGGGAATCCTGAGTAGAGGCATGATCCAGAGAAGCGATCATATTGCCCTGTGGGATTCATGTCCCCTTTAACGTGTTCAATTAAATATAGAAATAAATCCAAATAGGTCATTTTTCGGTGGTACAGGGGTTTGAACCCAGGGCCTTGCACTTGGTAGACAAGCATTCTACCACTGAATTTTATTTTATTTTTTTATTTTGAAGTAGGTACTTGATAAACCTAGGCTAGCCTTGAACTCACTCTGTAGTCCAGGAAGGCTTTGGATGTGCAATCCTCCTGCCTCAGATTTGGGGATAAGGCTTATGCCATCAGGCCCAGTAATTCTTGATGGGTTAGAGGATTCTTTGTTCATTTTAAATGTCCAAGTACCGTCACATGATAAGTTACATGACATCAGTGTCCAGATTTGAGGTTGGGTTTACACTACAGCTGGTCTCAAATAATCCTAACTTTCAAAAAAATGTTACATATACTAGTATTTTTGGTGCCTTTTGAATAAAGCATTGTTTGAATAGAGGCCCCAATGGGGAGGAGTCATAGGGAAACTGAGTCTGAATCCTGGCTACATGGCAGAATGGCCGGGCTGCATTCATTCAGTAGGGACCCATCATTGGCCACAAAGGACTGGGGTTTTTCTATTTGTATTCTATGTGTATATTTATTTACCTTTGTGATTGTAGGAGAAAGAAGAATAGGAAATTCTTGCGCTGTTCTTGCGCTATGGGTTGGAGAGACACCATGCGACCTGCTTAGCAAGTAACCACTGCCCATGAAGAATAAACCTGAAAAAGGCTTTGTTTTCCCAGATTGTTCCTATCCATGCCTCATCAGCGCCCTCCTCTTGCTGGGAGGCCGCCTCAGTAACATCTCAGTCCAATTCTATTGCTTCCCATCGCTTCTGTGTATGGCAATCGATGGCTTTAATCGGGTGTATACTGCGCTGTGTGTTTAAAATGCTCTTTCACAGTTATCTTAAGTCCTTGCACCCTGCCTCAGGGAAGTCTGGGGTCCAGGTGTCTCGGGGTAGAGTGTGGGGAGGGGTCTGCTCTCTCACTCTGCTGCCTCTGTCTTTGCAGATCTGCTTGCCTTTGTTGGTATAGAATGGGGTAGAAAAAGGAAAGTGATATATCCTTCCTTCTGGCCGAATTCCCCTCACAAAGCAACCACCTCTGGTCTTCAGAGCTTCTTTGTCAGTGGAAGCTGTAGGGCAGGTCCAAGGATCCATGGCTCCATCTCCTGGTTCTCAGAAGGACTGGCCTAGAGGGTCCCTCTTAAGTCCTGTGCCTTGGGAGATGGAGATCCGGATCAACTTCCTTCTCCCTCTCAGCCCTCACCTCAGCAGTCAGTCATCCCCAGCCTTGCACCAAATCAGTCAGAGGGCTCCAAGGCCTCTTCCACTGCTCATCCTCCCTTCCTACAATGCTCCTGGTTTTCACCATCCAATTCTGATTCTCTTCTGACTTTCTCAGTTCTCTTAGTGTCATGCATTACACATACACTGTAGTAGACCACACACACACACACACACTCTCATACACACACACTCACACACTCATACACACACTCATACACACACACACACATACACTCACTCATACACACACACACACACTCATACACACATATACACACATACACTCACACTCACTCATACACACACACAAACACACACACACACACACACACACATACACACAGAGTGACCAATAGTTGAAAAACACTATTTCACGAAGGAGGCACTTAGAAAGGCCTTGGAGATTTCAGTGTATAGTCCTTGGCTCTGCTCATTCTGGCCCATGATGAGGCAGCTCATCGTGACAGCGAGAACGTGTGGTAGGAGAGGTTCTGTTTGCCTCCTGGCTGCCAGGAGACAGGAAGTGAGGGAAGGGCTGCACATCAGAGAGAACTGCCAAAGGCACACACATCCCTAGGACCTTCTTCCTACACCCAAGCCCACCCTCCTAAAGTTGTCAGAATCTCCCAAATAGTGCCACCAAGCTTTGAACATTTGAGCCGAGTGTGTGTGAGAGGTGTGTGTTCATAATCACAACACAAGCAGCACACACACACAAACACACAGATCAATAAATGTTAGATAGATGATAGAAAGATAGATAGATAGATAGATAGATAGAAAATGATGATGATGATGAAGATAGATAGATAGATAGATAGACAGATAGACAGATAGACAGATAGATGTCAGAGACATAGAGACAAAGCAGAAACACAGACATTAGCCGGGAAGTATCTCATCTGACATTGTTCAGGATTGCCAGGGTGTGTCAATAATAAGAAAGCGTTTTTGTAGTTTTATTGTTGATGGCGAGTTAGTCAGAGAAAATGACTCCTGTATAATTTGCACAGGGACATCCTGCCCTGTCTTTGCTGTGCCCCTGCATCTGTCAGAAGCATATCCAGGAGTCATTATCTTTGACTGCCCTGATGACTTCCTCTCTAGCAGTGGTGCCATTGGAAGGCGCCATTTAAGGGATGCTCTTGTTGCTTTCATGGTGGGCAGTGTTGGGAGGATCTCCTACACTTGTCTCTTTATCCTAGTTCCCTCAACTCTTACACTGGATGCCTACTGCCATGGATACCACTGCATGTATCTCCTCAGGGTACCTTGGTTCTTCAGGCATCTGGCCAAGGGTAGAATGGTCTCTCTTCCCTTGCATTAGCCAAAACAAAACCAGGAACTTTCTCTAGGAACCCACAGTAAAAAAAAAAAAGTGTGTGTGTGTGTGTGTGTGTGTGTGTGTATGTATATATACATATATGTGTGTATATCCATATCCGTATACATATATATGTGTGTATGTATGTATGTATGTATGTCACATGACTGAATGAAAAACTGCAGACACTCAAAATAAACACTTGTTCAATGAATGAATACACACATGAGCATCCAGGCATACATAGCTAATGATGAATGGATTGGATGGTGCTATTTAAGGGATGCTATTCTTACTGTTTTTGTGGTAGACAATATTGGAGATACCAGCCCATTTCCATCATCACTGTCTTGGAACAGCCCTCACCCACAACCCTTGCTGAAGGGGGACAATATGATGATACTTATGTTACAAGGATATGAATATTCCCCAGCCAGTGGGGATACACTGTGCTGGATAATTTTATTTCAACAAGACACAAGCTATAGTCATCTGAGAAAAGAGAACCTTGATTGGGAAAATGCCTTCACACAATTGAGCTGCAGGCAAACCTGAAAGGCAATTTTTAAATTTGATTGATGGGGGAAGGCCTAATCCATTGTGCTGGGTCCATTCCTGGGCTTCTGGTCCTGGGCTCTATAAGAAAGCAGGCTGAACAAGCCGTGAGGAGCAAGCCAGGAAACAGCACTCCTCCACGGCCTCTGCATCAGCTCCCTCCTCCAGGTTCCTGTTCTGTTTAAGTCCCTGTCCTGGCTTCCTTCAGTGATGGACTTCAATGCGGAAGTGTAAGTCGAATAAACCGTTTTCTTCCCAGGTTGTTTTTGGTCATGGGATTTTATCAAAGCAATAGTAACCCTAACTAAAACACTCACCCAATCAAATTGTCCTCAGAAGATATAACTACAAGTCTGATAGCCTGAGCTAGGCAGCTACAGAAAGTAAAAATCAAGTGTCACAATTTGGAACAATGACCCCCATTTTTGCCATATTCAAGATGGTTACACAGGCAAGGAGGGATGAAGGGAGAAAGAAAGGGAGCCATGTGGGGTCATTCCTTAAGGTTTCTTACTCCCACAGTAGACTGTATTTGACATCTAAGAGACCTTTCAATCCTTTTTTTTTTCTTTAGTGGCAAGTGTGTATACATGTTTATGTGGGTGCCCGTGTATTTATGCTAATGCAAATGTATATGTGTGTGCATGCATATGGAGTCCAGAGTTCAATGTTGGGTCTTCCTTAATTACTCTCCACATTATTTTCTTATTGTTTAGGACAAGTTTCACATCAAACCTGGAGCTTACCAATTTGACTAGACTGGCTGGCCAGCAAGGCTCAGAGATCCTTCTGTCTCCATCTCTCCTTCATTGGGATTACAGATGCATGCCACCACACCCAGCTGTTTTACATGCGTTCTGAGGGTTGAACTTTGGTCTTCAATAGACTGAGCCTTCTTCCTAGCCCATAAGTCCTTAAAAACAAAAACAAAAACAAACACAAAAAACTCTTCATTTGGACTTGTCTGGGTTCCAGCCTCCCTTGCGATGTAAATCATAGCCTATTTCTTCTCTTGAACCTGACCCCCCTTCCACACTGATATAGAGAAAAGAGCATAGGTGTGTGGCAGAGGGAAGCCAAGCACACCAGTGAACTGGAAAAGGAATGCCCTAGATGTCTGTAAAGATGGAACTTAGAGCAATCAATGAAGGAAATGGGAAGGAAGAAGAAGAAGAGCCAGAAAAGAGCAATGAAGCAAGAGTCAACAAAATATTACACAGTGTATCCTACGGATCAAAATACTGCATCAAGCCCCAAATTTGTAAAAGAGAATGACAGGAAAAATTAATTATTGTTCAAATTAATGGCTCTTCTGATCACAATTTGAAAGAAATTGTTGCCTCTGGAAATAGGTATGATTGGGGGAACAGCAGGAAGTAGCCAGACTCTTACCAAACATGACCCTGTTTATTATGGGTTTCAGCAGCTGGGCATGGTGCACGGCCACCTTCACTGTGTCCATCCTCTTTCTGTCTGCTTTATATCACAGAGGAAATCCTGCCCACTTCAGTGCATGATTCGACTGACAGAAGAAAAATGCCAAGAGTGATAATAACAGTAATTCTTCCCAGGTCCTGTACCCTTCACAGTATCCTCTGTACACGCTTCTGTCTTGACAGATCTGTGACATTACTGAGAGAGCTGGTTTAAGCCAATTTGGTGAGGAAGCCATGACATGAAGAGAATTGAGCTAGGACATCCATGGTCACCAGTTTGGTGTGAAAGATCAGAGTCCCTAATAAAGGACTAAGAGTGCAAATCATGTATGCCCCATCCCCCATGCTCTGGTCTCAGAGCAAAAGAAATGCTTAGAAGAGGGATGATACACAGAAACGTTCTTCAAGAGGAGATGCCAGCATCACAAAAGAGAAGTATCCATCAATCAGAGTAGGGACAAAGAGTTATGGCTGTTCAGGGACAAGCAAACATTTCTTGTCACTGTGGGAGTGTTAGAATTCTTGATCACAAACTTTAACCACAAAGAGAACGCTTCCCTTTTTCCTAAAAAACTGAGTTGGGTCCCTGGGACTGCAGCAACTTAAGGGAGAAGAGGATTTTATTGGCTCACAGGTTCAGGAAATAGAGTCCATCCTTGTGGGGAAGCCGTGGTGGTTGAAGAAGCTTGGTCCGTGCTGGCGGGAGGGTGAGGTGGTGGGAACCCGAGGTAGCTGATTACAGTGTATTGGTTCAGCAAGAGTCAGAGAGCTTGGAAGTGGGGCTAGGCTCTAGTCCTCAAGGCCTATGCCAATAACCCATGTCAGATAGCTAGGTCCTAGATCCCAAAGGCTCTACAACCTCTCAAAACAGTTACTCCAGTTACTAACTGGAGTATATCCAAATATCCAAATAGCTGAGCTGGTCCTAAACAGCTCAGACTCAAACCATAACCGTTACTAAACTTCAGAACAGAACACAGAGATACTGTGCAAACATGCCTAAGCTGTGAATAGAGAGGATGTACACTTTCAAAAAGGACAGGCCATGAGGAAGGACCTTACCAATAGTCATTCTTTCTTACAGACCATCAGATGCATCCCTAATCTCTTCAATGCTGCCTGCATCTCCTGGTTCCTGAGGGTGTAGATCATGGGGTTGAGCATGGGAGTCATGACCGTGTGGCTGATGGACACAGCCTTGTCCATGGGGAAGGGGGTGAAGGGCCGGGCATACAGGTAAATGCTTGGAATGAAGATCATAGACACCACGATGATGTGGGTGGTGCAGGTGGAAGCCGCCTTCCTCCTGGCCTCTCCTGAGTGTGACCTCAGCATCACCAGGATGACCAAGTAGGAGATGAGAAGGAGAAAGAACCAGATGACATCTAGCATCCCACTGTTGAAGATCATGAGGTACTCCAGGAGGGAGGTGTCCATGCAGGCGAGTCTCAGCACTTGGGGGACATCACAGTAGAAGTTATCCAGGACATTGGGGCCACAGAAGGGCAGTGGCAGCATCAGTGACAGCTGGATAATGGAATGGACAAAGCCCACAATCCATGCTGTCACAACCAGTACCACACAGTGGTGAGTGTTCATGATAGTGACGTAATGGAGAGGCCGGGAGATGGCCACGAGGCGATCATAAGCCATCACTGAGAGGAAGAAGACCATGGCCCCTCCCAGAAAGTGGAAGAAGAAGACCTGGGCCATGCAGCCTCGGTAGGAGATGGTTTTCCTCTCAGAGAGGAAGTCCATCAGCATCTTGGGGGCAGTGACTGAGGAGAAGCAGAGGTCTAAGACAGCGAGATTGCGGAGCAGGAAGTACATAGGTGTGTGGAGCCTGGAATCTGAGGTCACTGTGACTATGATGAGGAGGTTTCCCACCACAGTCGTGCTGTAGACAAACAAAAATACCAGAAACAAGAAGAGCTGAAGCTCATGAGTCTGTGAGAGTCCCAGGAAGACGAACTCTGACACCCAGGTGAGGTTCCCTGGTTCCATGGTGTCTTGTGCACACACTTACAGGAAATGGCTGATAGATACAAATGCATGAAGTGACTCCTTGCCCTTTTAGTATGCAGGGGCTCAGACTGAGTTGTTCAAGCCTGTAAGAAGCACATCCTCATGTGACAACCCTGATACCACCTGCTGGCTCGTCTCTGAAGAGTCTGTAAGTGGGTGTTGGTACACACATTCAGGAGATGGTGTTTTGGTTTTGCATTTGCTTGGTTTCTTGAGACAGGGTCTCACCATGTGTCCCAGACTGTCATCAAACTCACGATCCTCCAGTCTCAGCCTCTCCAACACTAAGCTGGCAGTTGTGAGGTACCAGCCAAGCTCACGAACTGCCTTAAAGTCAGGCAGTCGAGTCAGCAGCTTGCCTGTCCAAATCTGCACAGCAGTGGGAAGATACTCAGTGAGACTGAGTCACTTTCAGGTTTTATTTTCCTTGAGAGTGCACCAAAAGTGGGTGACTTGTTTTATTCGGATCCCAGTCGGCACATCAGGAAAGTGGGAACAGCAGCAATGAAATAGTTTTCTTTTTTCCTCATTTTCTGTGGACTAAATAGAGTGGCACACATGAAGTCTGTAATCACGCCTGGAGCAGCATGCAGTACTCACTGTGCTGAGCGTCCCAGCGCCTCCAGCCTCCCCTACACCAGTGTCTTGGTACATTTGCCACACCCAGTGTTAACTAACAGACCCTTCATGGTGCTAGGGCTTCTTCCTCAACTCAGTCACATGGTCCTGGGAACAAAGGTTTAGCTCACAAATAAATGATGCTCCCAGCACTGCCCAGGCAGGACCTGACAATAGAAAGTGCTTAACACGGAGCTGTTTCCAGTGAACACATAGTTGTAGGATATGCAGTTTCCTGTTGTCTTAGGGTGACTACTGCTGTGATGGAACACACTGACCAAAAGCAACTTGGGGAGGAAAGGGTTTATTTCACTCACAGTTCCATAAAACAGCTCATCATCGAAAGCAGTGAGGGCAGGAACTCAAGCAGGGCAGGAACCTGGAGGCAGGAGCTCCTGCAGAGACCATGGAGGGGGGCTACTTACTGGGTGCTCCCCATGGCTTGCTCAGTCTGTTTTCTCAGAGAATCCAGGACCACCAGCCCAGGGATGGCACCACACACAGTGGTCTGGACCCTTCTCCATCACTCACTAATTAAGCAAATGTCCTGCATCCAGCTCTTATGGAGGCATTCTCTCAATTGGGGTTCCCTCCTGTCAGATGACACTAGCCTGTGTCAAGTTGACATAAAACTAGCCAGCACACTTGTCAAGTAATTACTGGACAAGGTTGGAGCCCAAGCCCATCTAGCTACTTCGTCTCAGAAGCCTCTTAATTGGCGAGGTTCCATAGGACATATACACAGGCAAGAGTGAGCTGGGTTTGAGGGGTTCATGAAAGGAAGACACAGATGGTGACCCCTGTCGGAATCAGGCTCCGAGAGCTCTTCTGGAAGCATATTGAACTTAGCAAACATGAAATCTTAGGCTAGAGAAAAGAGGAAGTTACCGAATAAAAGAAATGAGAATGGATGAAGTGAAGGAAGACGGTAAGAAAGAAGTGAGGTACTAGAGTAGGTGAAGGAAGAAAATAGGATTGTTAGGGTTGAAGAGAGACCAGGAGGGGAAAGTCAAGAGGAAGAGACATAGTGACCAAGTGAGGGCAAGGGGTCTCCCCACCTTCCTGCCCTATCTCAAACTCCCCCATTCTTTTTCCTCTGGCTTGTTGGGATCTATGAGCTGCTGGATTCCATTATCTCTCTCCTCATTCTTCACGTTCCTGTGTTCTTCTGCTCCTGTCTCCATTCACACAGCAGCCTGGGAGAACTTTCTGAATGGGGATGTGATCAGGCTCCTTCCTTGTCATAATACTGAATGACCATCTAGTGCTCACAGCTTAAAACTCCAACTCTTAGAAGCTGCATACATTTCTGCACATAGAAACTGCAAAGAATAAAAG
>CABHPP010001845.1:26118-39121 GCA_902168425.1 Peromyscus attwateri | reverse complement strand
ACCGAGCACACTTTCCCCCACCCTGCAGAAAAACGGCAGATAGCTTGGACAGATAGGAGCCACAGGAAAAAAGAAGGCAGTTTTATTTTCTCCCATTGACCTAGCAACTTATAGAGTCTTAACATTTTCTACCAATCACATTTAAGACTATAGTGGAGCACATAAGATCCCTCTTCTTAGATATTACCCGAATTTAGCCTTTAGTTAATTCATTTCCCCATTAGTCACTTCCCTTTGGGGTTGCAAATGATAATTATCGGTTATTGCCTCCCTATGTGATTCTTATCACCCCTCCGTTTGACCCTGGAAGCCTGGCTTTGCACTGCCAAGGGATTACTGCTTGTAAGTGTATATATACCGGGACTTCCAGGGCACGAGGGGATGGAGAAGAGAAAAGAGAATGGAAGAACTAGATGGGTAAGAACTTGAGGGGAACAAACTGAGATGGGGAAGAACTAGATTGAAGGGCTAGAAGAGAGGACTAGAGGAATGAGATGGAAGATGAGGAAGAGCCAGATGGGGAAGTACTAGCTGGGTAAGAACAAGATGGAAAGGACCTAGATTACACAGATTTAAGACGAGAGAGTTAAGATAGAATTTAGAGGGAGCAGTGGATAAATATAGAGAGAAATCAGGCAAGAAAGGAGCTAGGCACGAGAACAGAACTGAAGCTGTGTATATAGGATGTTATGCCAGAGGAATTAAAGCAGGTGGACTATAGAGCTCGGTGTGCTGAGATTCTATTTCCTGAAAATAGTCCTCGCCATTTGTAGTTCTCTCTCCTGAGCCCCTGGGATGTATAATACTAAATCTGGTCCCTCTAATATTATACAAGATATAACAAAACAACTATCAAGCAAGAATTACTATACAATATCTAGTCTATTTATAATATCTTGTCTATTTGTATTTGGCAAAATTAAAGAAGATATCCTATCTATCCTATATTTGTGAATCTAAGGTTTCATATCTAACTTACCTTTTATCATAACTAAGGAAATTTTAACTGTCTAGTCTTCAACTACATCAAAGACCCCAGAAGGATATACTATTACCTGAGAACCGGGAGAAGGACGTAAGCAATTTTTGGGAGTCCTGTAAGAGTAGACAGAGACAGCTGGCAGCCTGGACAGTCATCCAAAGTTCCTCTGTAAAGTTGGGGCATCTGTCTTTAGCCCACAGGTCTAGAGTGTCTCAGTCACTTTTCTCTATGTCCTGTAGAATGTCTGGCTGTTTCCTCTGAGAAGCAGGAACCTGAAGGACCATTTTGCCAAGCAAAGTCCAATGGTCACCTTCCTATGGGTCCTGCATGTCCAGTCCATACATCATTTTGCAAAGCAGTCCAGGCAATAACAGTTTCTTGCTCAAATGGCTATTTTTGCCAAGAGAAGATAAACTCCATATAGAGTGTTTTGGATGCCCATCCTCCTCTCTGAAGTAAATCGGTGCTGCCAGGAAAAGACATGTCTCACTGTCCAAAAAGTCTAAATTTTTAAAACATTTTAAATGCCATATTCTATAGGTCTTTGAAGTGTTTGAAGATTACCTACCTAATTGAATTATATCTATGTATACCTAGAAAACTTAACATGACTATAATTTTGACTATCATAGAAGACTAATTATTAATCTGTATTTTAATTATCCATTACAATCTAAATGAGTTACATAAACATAATACCTCAAATGAGAGTAGAAATTATATATATATATATATATATATAGTATAACAAAATTAAGTTTAAACTTCTATCGATAAACTAAAATCCATAGCAATGCAAAACATTTCTAAACAAGTTGTTGTTCTTTAAAAGTAGGTTCATTAATCTACCCTTTTATCCTATTATATCTATGCTATCCCCCTTTCTTCTTTAGAAAGAGATTGTATTTATAATTAACCTGCTTTAAATAAAAATATTGGCCGGGCGTTGGTGGCACACGCCTTTAATCCCAGCACTCGGGAGGCAGAGGCAGGCGGATCTCTGTGAGTTTGAGGCCAGCCTGGGCTACCAAGTGAGCTCCAGGAAAGGCGCAAAGCTACACAGAGAAACCCTGTCTCGAAAAACCAAAAAAAAAAAATATTGATTTTTCTCTGTCCCACACCAGAGGGCTCTTCTGATATGGGACAGAAAAATCTCTCAACCTTTTTTTTTTTTTTTTAGCAATATGCATATATTACTTTTTTTCTCTCTTCCAAGCCTACGTATATTTTTACACACATTGTAAACCGTTTAGAGGTTTATCCCATCTGAATCTGTCTTATTGTGAATCTGTTGCTTTAAACTGAAGCATTACTAAGACTGAAACGGCGGCTGTGGCTGCTGGCTCCAACTACCTCAGCTTTCCAACATGGATGGAACTACGTTTACCCCCAGCTTCGGAGGAACCAAGCTCACCTCCGGACTCTGGAAGGCAGTGGATCTATGCCTCTATCAAAGCAGCATGTAGCCCAGAAACCTTTTTTTTTTAATTAGCAAAAACTATATCCACCACGCAGCATAGTGTGCAGCTTAGAGACACCTCTGTGTAACATGGCGTAGGTCAAGCCTGCATGCCATGAACCTGCCACAGAGTAGCTCAAGCCCGCATATTGCAGTGTCTCGCCACCCACGAGACATGAAGCAGGAACTTAGGTGGAAACTCGAGCCGTTGAGTGCCATTAAAGATGGATGCCCCAACGTTGCAGAGGAACTTTGGATGACCGTCCAGGCTGCCAGCTGTCTCTGTCATTTCCAGAATTTTGGAAGTTGCTTATAATGTATGTATTATTATTATTTATTTATCCTGTTTATTTAGGTAATATTATATCCTTCTGGGGTCTTTGATGTAGTTGAAGACCAGATAGTTATAATTATAGTTTTCCTTAGTCATGATAAAAGATAAATTAGATATGAAACTTTAGACTCACAAATACAGGATAGATAGAATATTTTCTTTAATTTTGCCAAATACAAATAGACTAAATACTATAACTGTAATTCATGCTTGATAAATGTTAAAGTTAAAACTTTCCTTTTTGATTAGACAGAAAAGGGGGAGTGCTATGGGATATCTTTCTGTACACTGTGAATATGTGTTGCTCTGATTGGTTGATAAATAAAGCTGTTTGGCCTATGGCAGGGCAGGATGGAGCCAGGTGGGAAAATCCAAGAGAGATAGTGAAAAGAGAAAGGGGAGGCAGGGGATAGACCATCCTGCCATCCATCCTGCCGTCCAGGGAGCAGCATGTAATGGCACACAGGTAACACCACAGAACACATGGTGACATATAGATTAATACAAACGGGTTAATTTAAGGTAAAAGAGCTAGATAGCAAGAAGCCTGCCATAGACCATACAGTTTGTAATTAATATAAGCCTCTGTGTGTTTACTCAGGTCTGAGCAGCTACAGGACTGGGTGGGACACAGGAGAAACTTCTGACTACACACCCCAGCCTTCTCTCACACCTATAACTTGCTGTTGAGTCTCTAGTTCAACTTCTCTCCACCACTCAATCACTGCTCCATTCCTCTATCATTCCCACCTCTCCAGCAAATATTCATTAATCATAGTGGCATTGGAAACTATATATATATATATACACACACACACACACACACACACACACACACACACACACATATATAGCCTTAACCTAGCAGCCTTTACAATCAAATGTCTTTCTGCAGTTAAAAATACCAAAGACAATGTAATCCAGATTCTCTGTGTAATTTCCATCTTTATGTGGCTTATTTTTTATATTATTCTTATTGTCTCTTTAAAGACTTCATTTTTTAAAACTATCTATTTCTTAATGTAACTGCATATATTCCTTTTTCTCTCTCTTTGAAGCCTACACACACTGTAAACTGTTTGGAGGTTTATTCCATCTGAATCTGTACTATTGTGAATCTATAATCCATCTCTGACCAGGAGAGGTTTTAAACTGCTGAACTGCATGGCTAGGACCAGCAGCCTTGGCTGCTGACTCCACCTACCTCAGCTTTTCAACGTGACGGGGGGTACCCAGGAAAGTCATGCTTACCCTGCCAACTCTGGGTTCCACACTGCCATCAGAGAGCATGCAGCTGGCCCATAAACCCTTTTTGTCTGTATGAGTAAAAGCTAAATCCACCATGCAGTGCACTGCACAGCTTGGAGACACCTCTGTGTACCACAGCAGGAATCTCTACCATGCTGCACTCAAGCCCACATGCTGTGAACCCACCATACTGTAGCTCAAGTCCACATGCCACGGTGTCTCTGTACCTTGGCATCTCTATATCTCAGCCTGCATGAGACATGAAGTAGAAAGCTGTTCTTACTTAGCTCAATTTTAGAATTTCTTTTTAAGTTCTCTCTAGTTTTAGGTGGAAAGTCAAGCCAACACGTTGGGCAGCCAAATGTAGTTGGAAGTTTCTCCTGTGTCCTGCCCGGTCCTGCAGCCGCTCAGACACAAGTAAATACACAGGGGCTTTTATAATTTTATAATTTATAATTAATAATTATAAATCAATTATATGAATTACAAACTGTATGGTCTATGGCAGGCTTCTTGCTTGCTAGCTCTTTTACCTCAAATTAACCCATTTCTATTAATCCATGTTTTGCCATGTGTTCTGTTTGGTGGCGCAGGCCTTTAATCTCAGCACTCTGGAGACAGAGCCAGGCGGATCTCTGTGAGTTTGACTCCAGCCTGGGCTACAGGGCGAGATCCAGGACAGGCACCCAAAACTACACAGAGAAACCCTGTCTCGAAAAACCAAAAAACAAACAAACAAACAAAAAACAAAAACAAACAAACCAAAAAAACCCAACCACTAAAGTGAAACTTTTGCTTTACCGGAATAACTGATGCTGGTCAGCTGGGGTTGAAAAATCATCTGTGATTGAGAAGGGACCAGCATCATGGAGGTGAAATATTCTGGGATTATTTCCTCAGGGCCAGGACACAGAAGCTGTGGTCCAGAGGTTACCAAGGCTAAATTGCACGCTGACAGCCCTGCTTGGTAAGGTGTCTATTGTGGTACATGTTTTGAAGACATTAAGAAGCATGCTGCTGAGTGGCTAAGACTTGGAACATGTGGCAGGGTCAGAGTCCCAGAAGAGAGACCATTGGGGAAGGTATAACCAGTTACAGTGAAGACCTGAGTAGTGCCTCTCACCAACGCTTTATTATTTGTTCACATACACAGGCCTAGACACAAATTGAAACTTCTCGTGTGTCCACATGCAAGTATTAAGTACAGGAGTGCCCAGGCACATATGCAATCACAAAACAAATGCAAACACTGGCATACCAACCCACTCAGAACCCCACCAACAGACTGGTCATATTATCATATTACCTACAGAACATACATTAAAAAGTGCCAACTTCCAAAGGAACAAGGGATAGAGGTACAATAACATGCTATGTAAGCCAAGGAACTGACCTACATTATGAAGAGTCTGAAAGCTTATGAAATGCCTGAAGGCTTTTAAAGCACATTTGAGCATTTCAGACATGAATCACACAGAATATCAACTACTCAGTGCTTGAACAAGCCTTTACCCCCTCCTCTGGGCCCTTAAGCTCAAGAGGGAGGTGCAGTTCAGTAGGAAGTAGGTGCTCAGTAGGAAGTGAGATGGAGCCAACCAGTGGATCTGAATCACAAGGATGGGCTGGGAGGCTTCACTGCTCCAACTCAAGCAAGACCTGAAGGCAGAAAAGATGGGATGAGGACCACCTAATGATCATGAATCCCTTGAATCCCTTTCCTGACTCTCTCCTTTCTTCTTCATCTCCCATAACTGAAGATTTGTCACTGACACAAGTGCACAGACCTATTCCTGCCTGGATTCCCCACCTCCACCCTTACCTTCCCTCATTCCTCCATCACTGGCCACCAACCTACTCTGGTGAAGCTCATGGTCTCTAAATATAACCTTCCTGATGTCAGGAAAGTTCTTTGGATTTCCACTACCCACTTCTCCCGGCCTAGTCCTGTGTGTGTGTGTGTGTGTGTGTGTGTGTGTATGTGTGTGTGTGTGTGTGTGTGTGTGTGTGTGTGTAGAGAGAAAGAGAGACAGACAGACAGACAGACAGACAGAGAGACAGAGATGGGGGGGGGGACATACATTGGTGTTTCTGAGTATGTGCTGGTAAGAGAAGGTCAGAGGACAGCCTGGGGTATCAGTCTTTCCCTTCCTGTTTGATGGCTGCTTTGAGCCCTGTTTGAGGACTCTAACAGAAACATGGTAGTTTAATTGAGGAAAACAAAACCTTTAACTATTTTCCTTCTGTCATTCCTCACCATGTTTTAGAATGTGTGACTTTTAAAAATGCTGTTTGAGCTGCTGACTTGAGGCTTGTGAAAAACTGTCAGATGAATTTTGGCTTGGGATTAAGGCAGTACTCCTAACATTTCAGAAATGGCCCTAAACACACTTCTGCCGTTTTTTCACTCCATGTTTATGTGAAGCAGCATCCTCGGCACTGACAATTATAAATTAAAAGTACCGATCAACTCTGAAAAATGTGGAAGATATTTCATGTCCCACAGTGTCAAAGTTTTAGTTAAGATTTAACTCTTTGTGTTTAAATAAACAAACGCACCCCTTTCCTTGGCACTGACATGTGTTTTATCTTTAACAAATGGTAAAACTACATGCATACCAAGGACTTGTATTAAAGTATCTTTGTAATTTATTGTCTGTAAATGTTTTATTTGTATATCTATCCTATGTGTCTATATACTGGGGTCCTGTAAACATTTCTCAGTTGGAAAGGGGTTTCGAGACAGGTAACTTTAAGAATCCCTGGTATAGGTTTCATCTTCCACCCTTGCCAGACCCCTGTGATCAGCCACCTCTCCAGCTTCATCCTGCCCCTTCCATTCCAGCAGTTCTGTCCAGGGTGGTTTCCTCCTACACTCCCTAGGCCCCATTTGCCTCTGTGCTCAACAATGTCCAGCCTTGCTTCCCAGACACACTAGAGGTTTAATTCCCTTCTCAGCTCATACTGTCCTTGCCCTCTGGGTGGGTGAGTCATTTGAGATTTGGTGGCAAAATACACCTTGAGAAGGAATCCAGGCTGCACATCTTGAACTCAGATCCACCCCCCGAGACTACACACACACACACATATATCCTTCCATGTATGTCTTATACAGACCACCACCACGGTGTGCAGCAGACTGGGGACACGGGGTCTGGGTGAGGAATCAGGATGCTGGGTTCTATTTCTTCCAGTTGATATGCTGCCTGCCCTGGGGCAAGTCCCTGCAAACCCCCCCCCCCCCTGCGCGCCCCCCTTCCCCCCCCCCCCCCCCCCGCCCCCGGGGACCTCGGTCTCCTTCTCTCTCTCTTGATGTCAGGGCACCAGCCGATTACTGCTGAGCACAAAACTCGAGAGACCAAGCATTCACTGAATAATCCTCAAGTGCCCCTTCTAAAGTCAGCTTCAGAAGTCTGGGGTACCCAGCCCCAAAGTCATGCAAACCACCAACTTACCCCATGTACACAGCTATGACCAACTTATCACAGAGCCTTCCACCTCCCAACCATCTCCATCCCATGCTCCTTTTCAAGAAGCCAGCTACCTGGTTAGCTGTGAGTCTGGCGCCAGGTCCAAGAAGAGTTCTTCAGAGTCATCAGGGCCTCGGCAGCCTCCAGTGTCTCCTGACACTCTAAGATCGTAGAAACCGAGGCCTGGTCAGAGGCAGTGGGGCCCTGCAAAGAAACAGGTGTGAGGAGGGCAGGAGCTGTGCAGGCAACACCTCTTCTCAGAAGCACAACTTGTGCTTCCAGTGCCCTTTCTGTGCCCAGCTGCCTCCAGTGCCCACTCCCAGCCCCTAGGCGGTCTGCTCTACACATCCACTTAGCTTCTCCCGCCCAAGTTTCCGGAACCCCAACTTCTCTGCAGGGACCTGCTGTTCTGGTGGATGATGCTCCATGGTGGAACATGGCAGGGGGCTCAGATCCGAGAGTCTGGAAACAAGAGGTGAGGGGATTAAACACTTGGGTGGGTGGGCAGCACCTATAGACAGAGACTGGCAGGGTTTCTGCCATACCAGAAGGTGGGACTCCAAAGGACTGTGGAGACCACAGACCCACCCCATGGCTTGGACATGTCCTTTGTCCTGCCCAGCCTGTTTTCCTTCCCACACCCCTTCTGACATATTTTTCCTGAGATATTAATCTGTACAAGCCTCTTTTTAATTCTCTCCCAGATACACAGTGAAGAAAACATCAGGGAACCATAAGTGTTTGCATTTTAATCTGCAAAGGCTCTGGAGAGATATGGTGACCTTCTGTTTTCAGGGAATGGTTCTTGCCAGCATTTTGTCCAGCCACCACAGATCACGAAGGACAAGCTGGACCACTTCCAGGAGGCTTTCTCTGTTGGCCTCTGGACTTTGCCATGGGCCTGCCTCTGTGGCCCTCGCCACCATGTCCCTAGGTTTCACCAGGACCTTCGATCTCACCCATCTGTAGTGATGCAGAGAAACAGGGCCCACGTGTTGAAGGCCCACGGTGTGGCAAGCCTTGTGCCGGTGCTTTCCTCAGTGTGAGAGGTATAGGGTGTTTTTGGCTAAAATGACCTCTAGAAAATGGGTGCTTGGAAAAATAAGGTCACTTGTACCAAGTCTCTGGAGTAGAAACTGTCAAATGAGGAGAGGCCCCTGTCCTTGCCCCACAGTCTGACACGCAGCCTTCTCCTTCCCCTACCTGTGTCCTCCTCCTTCCCATGATCAATGTCACATGATCATCATCCTCCTGCGCCTACGGCAGCAAGTCCAGGGCTGGACACACACTGACCCATGATATGACACAACCAGCCCCCCGTCACTTTCTACTCACGGGTTGGATGAGGCAACAGTCTCATGGAGCTCCACGGAAGGAGAAACAATCAGTTGCTGCCCCAAGGTCATTGTCACATAGGGCGGAGATGAAACTGCTGGGGGCCAGCAGAAGAGCGGAGGCCCTTGGGAGCTCTCCTGCAGGGACGGAGATCACAGGGATTGGGTTCCAGGCCAGCCAGGAAGAGAGGAGGGCTGGGCAAATTTTAGGCTGAGGGCAGGAACCCAGAATGTCAGGGCTCTGAAGACCCCGAAGAACCCTCCTCCAATCTTAACACACCCTGTTAGCGCTGAGAAGACTGAGGCCCAAGGAGAAGTGATGTTTCCCATTGTCACAAAGCATTGTGCTGAACGATTAGAGGTGGAAGCCCTGACTTTAAGACACAGTTGAAAGGGTCTTGACAGTGACTGGTAGGAGCCTCCCACTCTAGCAACAGATTCTCCTTACCTCCTGGGGGCTTGTGAAGGGCAGGACTTCAGGCTGGCACACAGTGTTCTCCTTCCCAGCTGTAAAAGACCACCAATTCCTCCCCGCTGGCTGCCCGCCAGCCTCATCTGAAGACACTCACCACCATTCTGAGAACTCACGACTATGGACCTTTTCAAACACCCCCTCCATAAAAAAAAAAAAAAAGTCTCTGCTTCCTGTCCATAAGTGCTGCCTACCATTGATAGGATCTTTTCCACCTGGGCCACTGAGGTCCAGGGTGTGCTTGCCCAAGGTCACACCGCAATTCTGAGACAGGGCTGGTCACAGAGTTACTCAAGCTGTGCTTCCCTCCAACCAAACTCAGGCTCCCTCCCCAGCCAACGGCACTCACTGTGACCTCTTGCTTTGGCAGAGGACTTCTTGCCCTGCCAGAGGGGTTTGTGGGCGACAGCCCCAGTCGCTCTTGGTAGTCGAATCTGTCTTCTCTTGAGCAGTGCACCATGCACCTTCTTCTCAGAACCCAGAGCAGGCAGGGCCTCGCTGTGGTCCCTACAGCAGGGGTTTGAAGGACTCCTGCTTGTCACAGGGCAAAGGGGACTGACCCCCTCCCCAACCCAGACACCATACTGTGCTGTGATGTTTTGTTTGTGTTCTGGCAAATACAGCTTGCTTGGAGTCAGAGGGCAGAGCTAGCCAGTAG
The DNA here is from genome assembly GCA_902168425.1 of Peromyscus attwateri. Taxonomy (NCBI): domain Eukaryota; kingdom Metazoa; phylum Chordata; class Mammalia; order Rodentia; family Cricetidae; genus Peromyscus; species Peromyscus attwateri. Next base: position 29,167 of record CABHPP010001845.1, on the reverse strand, counting down.
TTAACCATAGAGGTCTGGAGGTCTGTACAGAGGGGAGACAGGAAGTGATAAGGCAGGGCAGAAAGAGGATCTAAGCCCTTTTAGTGAGAGGAACCAGAGAGGTAGGAAGCGACTGTGGCTGCTCCCCTGCTTCTCTGATCTTTCAGGTTTTTACCCCCGATATCTGACTCCTGGTTTTTACTGATAAGATTAATTAGATTTACGCTTCATCTGGTGTCCAACTTTGGGGGCACGAATTCACGAAATAGTCACTTGCCAGTGCCTTTGCAGACATCAGCACGTGCCAGAGCCGCACGCGGGAGCTGCAGCCGCTGGAGCCACCACCCTGTCTGCTAGGTTTTCCTTCTCTTCCCCTAGCCCCCTGAGAGAGGTGGGATTTTTCTGTTGCAGCCTCTCTACAGCAATCTCCGCAGGCACTTGGGCTCCAAACACCACTGCCGGAGTTAGCCCCTCACCACCAGCCAGCTCTGCCTTCAGGCAGCTCCCGCCACATGTGCTTCTTCCATGGGATCACCTGTGTGCGTTTTTTTTTTCAGACAGCCGGCTCCTTCTCCCTGTGGGTTGCGGGCTTCCCCTGGAGCCCCTCCTCAGGCTGCTGTCACATTAGGTAGCTGCCTTGACACCCTCTTGGGCTTTCTACTGTTGTTGTAACCACCACACTCTCAGCTCACAGCTACATGCTAGCAGCTGCAGCTGTCCTCAGCCAGGCTGTGCACTGCCTGTGTTCTCTGCTCAAATGTGCTACACAGTGGCAGCCAGCCTCACACTTCACCATCATTGTCAGTAGATTTGGTGAGACAATTGGGAATTCTTAAAGGGGGGAATTAGTTAGAGATAGAAGAGGAGAGGGGGAGGGAGGGAGGGAGGGAGGGAAGGAGGGAGGGAGGTAGAGAGAGAGAGAGAGAGAGAGAGAGAGAGAGAGAGAGAGAGAAAGAGAGAGAGATTTTTTTCCCACGTTAAAAATTGGAAAACAGTATTACGATGGAGGGAGTTAGGTCCCTGTATGATTACCCAATGGATCGTTTAAAAATGGAACAGTTAAATGAGGGGATAATTAACTTAGATGGGATTTACGTAATGTCAATTATAAACATCATTGGTTTGATAATTCTTGTTATAGCCCTAAAAAAGTTGGTTGACATGAGTGCCCAGATACAGGCCTTAGAAAAAGTTACTAGAGAAAATATTTCTGTTCTGACTGATAAGTTATAAACCTTAGAAAAATGTACTAAAACAGATAATAAAGATATTCAGACAAAGGCAGGGGAATTTAAGGGAGAACCAACCTCACCATTACATTATAAAACTAAGAGAGGAACAGCCCAAGGTTATCAAACATCCAATCTTAATTTATCCAGTCACCTTACAGGAACACAACTGCCAAATGACAGGTATCCCCAAGTTTGTGTAAGAGCTGACTGGATTCCTGTGGAGATGTTAGATTTGAGGAGATTTAAGGAAGCCATAGTCTCATATGGTATGCATTCACCTTCTGTGAAGCAGACGTTAAATTCAGGGTCAACTAGTAGCAGAATTGTCCCACAAGACTGGAACGACTTGGTTACAGCAGTATTGGATCCTGGTCCTCAATTACAGTGGTGTAAAGATGAGGCTAAGACCACTGAACAACCAAGTAGGGCTGGAGGTATTGAAATTTCCCAAGACCAACTTCTTGGAGAGAGAGATTATGCTGATGTACAAAGACAGTCTCTATATGAGCGTCACACCCTGGCTCTGTGCCATGCAGAAGCTTTGAGTGCTTGGGACAGAGTTGAAGAAGTTGGAAAGAGAATTGAGACATTTACTAAATTTATACAGGGCCCTAAAGAAACCTTCACTAATTTTTTTTTTTATTTGCAAAGATTGACTTCAGCTGTAAATAAAATGATACCAGATCCAGAAGCTAGACAAATAAAAATTGAATCTTTGGCTTTTGAAAATGCTAATTCACAATGCAAAAGGGTAATTAGGCCTTTAAAGGCAAGATCAGCACCCACTGAGGAATGAATCCGAGACACAGTCAACATTGAATCTCATAACCATGATGATGCTTGGATAGGAGAGGTGATTTCCAAAGGCTTGAAGAAAAACCGAAATGTCAGATGTTTTAATGGCAGTAAACAGGGTCACCTAAAAAGGGATTGTAGACAGGGCATTCCAAGAAACAGTGTTTCTTCCAATCTGCCTTCTGGAACATGCAGAAGGTGCGACAAAGGCCGACATTGGACCAATGGATGTAGATCAACAAGGGGCAGACAAGGTAACCCTTTGCCATCGGGAAATGCCTTGGGGTGCCTCTCACAGGCCCCCATGTCTAATTTGGTTAAATTGTTCCCTGTCACCTTGGGGGAAACTCCTCCCCAGAGCAATTAAAGGATCTAATGCCTATTGTAAAACAAAAACAAAAACAAAAACAAAACAAAACAAAAAAACAACCCATACTGCTCTGGATGACGGAACAGCCTTAGAAGATAAAACAAAAATTTCAGAAGAAACCATAAAGCAAAAAGTTATAAAGATTAGATTTGAACAAGAGGGACCTCGCTGTGTTCCCTACAGTAGGGGTTTGAAGGACTCCTGCTTGTCACAGGGCAAAGGGGGACTGACCCCCTCCCCAACCCAGACACCATACTGTGCTGTGATGTTTTGTTTGTGTTCTGACAAATACAGCTTGCTTGGAGTCAGAGGGCGGAGCTAGCCAGTAGTTAACCATAGAGGTCTGGAGGTCTGTACAGAGGGGAGACAGGAAGTGATAAAGAAGGGTGGAGGGAGGATCTAGGCCTTTTTGGTTGGAGGAACCAGAGAGGTAGGAAGCGGCTGTGGCTGCTCCCCTGCTTCTATGCTCTTTTAGGGTTTTACCTTGATACCTGATTTCTATTTTTTATTAATAAGTTTAATTAGATTTGCACCTCAACACACTCATGAGGAGGTGGCACAACTGGGACACTCGAGGACCCGAGAGTGTGAGGACTGGGTTTCTCACCTGGCTTTGGTCCCAGTGCCACAACTGTGGCCTCTGCCACGGTGATTTGCAGGTCCTCTGAGGCCA
>CABHPP010001845.1:15516-25290 GCA_902168425.1 Peromyscus attwateri | reverse complement strand
TGTGTATCCCAATGGTCACGGTATGCCCATGGGCAAAGGCAGCCTGATGCCCCCCCTTCCCCAACCCAGACACCATACTCACAAGGAGGCGGGTTTCTCACCTGGCTTGGGTCCTGGCGCCACAACTGTGGCCTCTGCCACGGTGATTTTCAGGTCCTCTGAGGTCCTGTTCGATTCCCAGTGGGGCTCCCGTCTTGTTCTCCATGTTACTTTCCGAGTTGGAGGGCCAGCCCGGGACATCCACTTTGTCCTTTTGTTCCACGGTTCTGGGGTGGAGAGCAGAAACGCCACTGTATCCCCCTGTGTATCCCAATGGCCACGGTATCCCCATGTGCAAAGGCAGCCTGACCCCCTCCCCAACACAGACACCATACTCACCAGGAGGCGGGTTTCTCACCTGACTTGGATCCTGGCGCCACAACTGTGGCCTCTGCCACGGTGATCTGCAGGTCCTCTGAGGCCAGACTCTGTTCCCACTGGGGCTCCAGTCTTGTTCCCCATGTTACTTTCTGAGGTGGAGGGCCAGCCCGGGACATCCACTTTGTCTTTTTGCTCCATGGTTCTGGGGTAGAGAGCAGAAATGCCACTGTATCCCCCAGGGCCTAAGAGTAACTGCTCTTTCCTTAGCAAAACAAAACAAAACAAACATAACCAGAGTCTGGTGACTAGAATCTTCTCCAACACGCTCACCTCTACTTCTATCAATTCATCCTCTCATGGTTTTCTTTGGTCTTCATCTCCTCTTTGTACTCACAGTCTCCATCCTTCCCAGGTTGTCTCACTCACCCACCACCTCTCCTCACCACCACCCCCAAGAACTTGTTGGCATTGGCTCCTTTACAGGATCAATCTTCTCAGACTCACTCCACACATCCCCTTTCCAGGAATACACAAGGAGCCCAAGGCCTCCCTCGACAATCACACCAAAGCCCAGACACTGACAGCTGTCTTCCTGGTGCCCTCCATTCATTCACTCTCCACGTGGGAAAATTTGCACCAAATACTCAGTAGTCTCATGGATACCCAGTGTTCAATTTTCCCTTCAGCCTCCATTCAAGTTTTCCTCACACCGCACTTTAATCTTAATTGTTACCTTGCTCTCCATTTCAACCGATTATCCTTTTGTCCTGCATCCCGCTCCCACACCTGCCCGTGAAATCATATTGTTCTTCTGAAGGCAGTGGACATATGAGTCATACCTAAAAACCCACCACCCAGGAACCTGGGGCAGGCAGTTCACGACTGAGACCAACTGAGCTAGCTAATGAGATGCTGGGTTTCAAACAAACAATACTCTCATGAATTCCATCCAGACATTCTACACTTCTACACGTGACAGATGTTTGTTGAAGCCCATGCGGAGTACGAGGCCCTGACCTAGCCCAAAGACAAACTATCTGGCAGTCAGCTTTCTGTTGGCCCAACACGTATCCTCTCGTTTTCTTTCTTTCTTTCTCTCTTTCTTTTTTTTTTTTTTTTTTTTTTTTTGTTTTCTTTTCTGAGACAGGGTTTCTCTGTGTAGTTTTGGTGCCTGTCCTGGATCTCACGTTGTAGCCCAGGCTGGCCTCGAACTCACAGAGATCCGCCTGCCTCTGCCTCCCGAGTGCTGGGATTAAAGGGGTGCGCCACCGCTGCCCGGCCATGCACCCTCTTCTCTCATCAAACCCACGTTCTCTCCCCAGTTGTCCACCAGTCTTCCAGGCGCACCTCAACGCTTCGACGGGTGGGACCGAGTATGGCTTCTTCTCTTCTCTCACACCCTCTACCTGCCTCAACTGTTCTGTGGTAATTTCCAGACTGCCCGGCAACCTGGAGACAGGCGCTCTCTGAAGGGGTTGGGGTACGGCCTGTGGGGGCTGGGCGGAGCCTGTGGGGGCAGAAGGGCCGGGTGGGGCCGAGGAGTGTTCCTCCAGGTCGTTTCCCATCTCCAGCAGGCTTCGCCTAAAGAGGCCTAAAAATGGAGGAAACGGGCACCTTAGCGCGAGGGAGGGAAGAGGAAAGGCACAGGAGAGCACGAAGGTCATACTTGTGGTTACTCCGGACTCCAGCCCTTCAGAACCTGGGAGTTGAGCCCGCGGGAGAAGCCGCAGTTCTGGCCCTCGAGTCCCTCCGTTGTGACTGGGTCTTCGGCTCCACTTCCTGCCGTGCGTGCCACAAAGGCCAATGAGCTTGCAGCACGCGTCAGTTGAAAACCCGCCCCCTGGTGGCCGCTCTGAGTCCCACTTCCGCCCACACGCGGATGTGGTGCCTGTAGGCCTCTAGTGGTTACTGGTGCTCACTCGACTAATCCAGCCTTTAGCACGGGAGGAACAAATGAGGGTTAGACCTCACATTGTGTTTTCTCACTCAGCAGCAGCCATCGTAACACCCCAGAGAACACTTCCAATGTCTGAGAACACTGTGTTTCATCTTGTTTGAGTCTGTCTCTGAGCTTTCTTTTCTGTTCCAGGGATAAATCCCTAAATTTCTCTGCTAGCTCTTCAGTGCCTTAAGTTTTTTTTGTATCTATCTATATCTATATCTATATCTATCTATCATCTATCTGTCTATCTATCTATATCTATCTATCTATCTCTATCTATCTATCTATCATTTATTTATGTCAGGCCATTGCAGGGCATGATGTCTGCTAGGAAACGTCCCTAATTCTTGCTCCACAGACCCAAATATTCCTTATCTTTTGTTCTTCTATGTGTATGTGAGTATCTGCACGACAATTCCCCAGTGGACTCTCGGTTGCAATGAGTTCTGATTGCATTTTCTTTGATTCCGGGGATGAATTAAGAGGGAACTGCCTAGCCACAGGATACCTGGCCTTCCTATTCACCAGGTTGGCGTGTCTCTCCCTTTATGTGGCTCTGTCATATTTTTGTATCTTCCACTTTTGTTTTCAGGTTTTTCTTTTGTGCATTCCTGTCTGGTACATCTTGTGCCTTTTTTTTTTTTTCTTCAATCCCAGTGCACTCTAGAGTATCGGCACTTTCCTGTCATCTGATATCTGCTTAGCAGGAAAAACTTCATTTGCCTCTAATTTACAGAAATACACTGGACTTTTTAACTGGTGCATAGTTCTAAAGTCAGGCACCGGATTAAATCCCATTATATTAGAACACACACGCGCCCGCGCACACATAAGTTCTGAGTTTTTTCTCTGCATCTCAGTAAATTCAACAGTTTATGTTTTGTTGTTGCTGTTGTTGTTTGTCGTTGTTTTCAGTGTTAGCTTGACTCCTCAGTCTGATAAGGACAGGGGTTGAGGGGCTTGTTTGAGTTGTTGCTACTTTTAGTAAAATGTCACCAACATTTTCAGATGAAAATACTTTTTTCTTGCTCTCCCTTTCTGTGCTCACTTCCAAAGCCATTCCTTCAACCACCCACCCTCCCAGTCTCCTTACTTCCTTTCCTGCCTGTCTCCCTCTCTTCTTTGCTCCCAATTCTCATTCTTTCCTTCCTTTCTTGTTTTTTCCTTGTCCACTTCTATTAAAAGATTAATAAACATCTCTTGTGCAGATTTCAAATGTCTTCTTCAAAAATCACAAATGCACTGCGCCTGCCTGGAAGTGTTTGTGGCTCTATTGGCTCTTTTGTGAACATGGTGCATGGCATTCATAGATTCTTCCCAATATTGCTATCACTTTTAATTAAAAAAAAAGTGTGTACCACAGGGGATAGCATGTGCTTTGGCATGTTCTAAACTTAAACACGCCTTTAATCCCAGCACTCGGGAGGCAGAGCCAGGCGAATCTGGTCTACAGAGTGAGATCCAGGACAGGCACCAAAACTACATAGAGGAACCCTGCCTCGAAAACAAAACAATAAATAAAATAAAATAAAATAAAATAAAATAAAATAAAATAAAAATAAACATATACTGCTATGTACACTCTAGAGCAAGCAACTGCATGTGTTAACAGCACAGACCCTCTTCTGAAGTCCCCTTCCATTCCCAGAAATCTAATATGAGCTGAGCTTTGTTCTCCTGTCCAAGAATTTTTTTTTAAAAAAATACACTAAAAATCTAACAGCTGTGGCAGATTATTTTCTATATATTGGAAAATTTGGTCTGATCCACACTTGTGTAGCAGTCTAGTGTCTTCCCTTCCTGGGGGACACTGGCATGGTGTTTCTTTCCTCCATACTAACTTTACCAGACTCTAAAGGACCAAGCTCAAAAACCTCTGCTACTCATGGGTAGTTTCAATATACAGGAACTGTGAGTCACTTCAAGTTCCTCTATTGTGCCTGGCAGCAGGTTAAGACAGTGGGGACAGCAAAATTGGCCAGATGCCCTCATAGACCTCACAGTCTAGAGACAAGTTACTCTCAGGAGATGAGCCAACAGTGGTAAGCCCCCATGAGCTTGCTGACACTCTCGCATTGTGCGGGACATCCTGCAGGTTCTAGATACTATGTTAGTAAAATTCCTGAGTGAGATATTATTTATTGCGTCTCAATTTACTTGATGAGAAATCTGAGGCCAGGGTATCAAATGTGACTTGCTTGTTGTGGCATGGTATATACATGGGAGCCCGAGTCTTTGAACCATGCCTGACCACAGTGCTCTATGGTTTACCTTCTGTTCAATTCTTACTCTTGTTGGCCCATATTTAAATCACTTAGACCCTGCAGTACACACAAAATGTCCTTTCTTTCCTCTCATTGACCTTTACCACCATTTCTGAATTTTTGATACCTAATGCCATAAACAACTAAAATATACAAAGGAGTGGGGGCATGCACTCAACAAGGAAGCCAACATTCTGGATAAAATGCAAAATTTAATGTACTGTGTGGGCCAGGGTGAGGGCTTGTGGTGGTTTGAAAGAAAATGGCCCCCTCAGGGAGTGGCACTTTTAGGAGGTATGACCTTGTTGAAGGAAATGTGTCACTGTGGGGGTGGGCTTTGAGGTCTCATTTACTCAAGCTTCCCTCAGTGTGACAGTCAGTCGACTTCCTGTTGCCTCTGAGTCAAGATGGAAGCACTCTCGGCTCCAGCACCATGTCTGCCAGCACGCCACCATGCTCCCCGCCCTGATGATAATGGACTGAGCCTCTGAAACTGTAAGCCAGCCATCTCAATTAAATGTTTCCTTTATAAGAGATGCTGTGTTCGTGGTGTCTTTTCCACAGCAATAGGAAACCTAACTAAGACGGGGCCCAGCAGGGTAAAGTGCTTACTGAGAAGCCCAAAGACCCAAGTCTACTCCCCAGTATCTACACTATGGAAGGAGAGAATCGACTCCCACAAGTTGTTCCCTGACTTCCACACTGGCATACTTGGGAACACACACACACACACACACACACACACACACACACACACAGAGAGAGAGAGAGAGAAAGAGAGAGAGAGAGAGAGAGAGACAGAGACAGAGACAGAGACAGAGAGACAGAGAGAGACAGAGACAGAGAGACAGAGAGACAGAGAGAGAGAGAGATTTAAATAAAGTTCATGCCATCATACAAAACTCCAAGCTCAATTGCTTCCTCTATTTTATAACAGTCAAACAGGAGTAATAAAACATTGACTTAGAATTGGATGTGATCACAAATACTTACCCTCCCAGCACTTTGGAGAGAGAGGCAGAAGGATGCCTACCAAGTTCAGGGACAATCTGTTCTACAGAGGGACACTTGTCTCAAGAGGAAAAACAGGCAAAATAAACAAGAACGACAGAAACACGGTCTCTTAGTTGCCACAAAAGCATCCAGACAGTAAAATAAGAACAAAGCTGGGCTGCAGAGGTGGCTCAGAAGATAAAGTACTTGCTAAGCGTGCATGAGGAACTGAGTTTGATCCCCAGATCCCACCTGAAAAAGCAGGGGTTGGTGATACACGCTTCTGATTCCAGAGCTGTGGAGGTGGTAAGACAGATGGATTCCTGGGCCTGCTGGACAGCCAACCTAACCTATGACTGACTAACCCCGGGGTTCAGTGAGAAACTCTGTCTGAAAACAGGTGAAAGGGAATGTAGAGTGCTCATGAGGAAGGACACCGGATGTTCATCTCTATCCTCAGTACACACATGCACCCAGGTGAATACACGCACACATACACACAACACACACAGAAAGACCAAAGCTAATTAATAGACATCACTGCAATTGAAAGCAATTGTCTCCTTGAAACAGAAAGTTCTGTCATTAGCCCAGTTAGTCTGAACCTATCTGCATCTTTGAGGAATGGAGACCGCAGGATTGACGCATTAAAAACAAAACAAAACAACAATGAAAAATAAAGAGCTGTAGCCGAGGCCCACCTCCAGACAAAGGAATGAAAATCTCTAGGGAACATTTTTTCAGGCAAACACTTCCAAAGTGGTATCTTGTTGAGAAGTGTAGATCTTAAAGCAATAGCCACTGCAAACAAGAGCAACCAGGCCCACAGCCAGGCAAGATGGCCACACCACACCTTCAATTCCATCCCTAAGAAGGCTGAGTCAAGTGGATCACCACAAGTTTGAGGCCACCAAGGACTCCCTGGTGAGCTGCATGCTGAGCTCCAGAGGTAGAAAAAAAATAAACAAAACACACAGACACAGATTAACAAGCCCTCAGTGTGATTCCAAATCACAAAATGGATCATATTATTGGAGGCCCATCAGCCCACTCGAACGTGTGGCTCTGGCAGGCCCTGCCCTTCTCCCCACTTCCCTCTGCCTTGCTAAAGTCTGTCAGTTTACGTGCCTGAAGCTGGCTGGCCCTCAAGGTCCATTCCCTTATTGGCCAATCCCTCCTCCTAAGGCTGCCTACCAAGGTCCAGCTATCAAAGTATTGAAATCCAGCAATCCAAAGCCCCCTGGGACTCACCTAATCGACACGTCCAGTTGAAGTTAAGCACCTCATCCTAACACGGAGTTTCCCTCTTCCCTTTATAAACTGCCGTTTACCTCTGTGCCACATCTGTCTCCTCTCTGTCCAGAGGCGGTCCTTTGTCACTTTGGGACAAATAGCCCTTCCCCCTTCCCTTGGTATCCTCCCCCTTCTCCCTCTTCCTCTGTCTCCTGTCTTTGTCCCTTGTCTGTTGTTCAAATCTTAGACGGTGTTTTAACAAACACCCAGAGCCAGATATCAAGGTGAAAGCTGAAAGTGCAGAGAAGCAGAGCAGCCAGCCACTCGTTCTTACCTGTACGAAATCCTCAGCCTAAAGAGAGCGAGTTCCTGTCTCCTCACGCCTTATATACCTTTCTCTGCCCTGCTGTCACTTCCTGGGATTAAAGAAGTGTGTGCTTCCTAGTACTGGGACTAAAGGTGTATGACGCCACTGCCTGACTCTGTTTCCAGTGTGGCCTGGAACTCACAGAGATCCAGGCAGATCTCTTCCTCCCGAGTGATAGGATTCAGGGTGTGTCCACCACTGCCTGACCTCTGTGTTTAATCTAGTGGCTGGCTCTGTCCTCTGATCCTCAGGCAAGTTTATTGGGGTACACAGTATATCACCACATTTATCCCTCCCCTCTGTCCCTCTGGGGCTAATAAATCTCCTTTGTCCTGAGAACTGGGTCTGACAACTTGGACTTGAGGGGTCCTGAGCTGATAATTTTCCTTTCAATTACAAATGTCTTTCCTTTTTATCATGGAAAGTGTGGAGGATCAGGCATCAGCTTCTTGTTCTTTATCCATTTTTGATTATCCATGATAATTTTTAATTTTTTTCATTTTATTGAAAATAGATTCTTTTTTTAATACACTATATCCTGATTATGGTTTTCCCCTCTCTCTACTCCTCCTTCCAGTTCCTTCTCTCCTCCCCTCCCCTCCAGATCCACTCCCTTTCCGTCTCTCACTAGAAAAAAAAAAAGACTTCTAAGAGACAACAACCAAGCATGACAGAATAAAATACAATAAGATGAAGCAAAAACTATCATATTGAAGTTAGACAAGGCAAGTCAACAGGAGGAGAAGAGCCCCCAAAAGCAGGCACAAGAGTCAGAGACCAACTCATTCTCCCTGTCACGTGTCCCATAAAAAACACTAAGTTTAAGCTATAATGTCTACGCCAGAGGACCCAGCGCAGACCCACGCAGGCCCTGCGCTTGCTGCCTCAGTCCTGTGAGCTCATAGGCATCTGACTTAGTTGCTTCAGAGGGCCTTGTTTTCCTGGTGTCCTCCATCCCCTCTGACTCTCACATTCTTTCTGCCTCCTCTTCAGTGGGAGTCTCTGAGCTCTGAGGGGGAGGGATTTGGTAGAGACCTCCCATTTTGACTCTCTTCCCTCCATGTAATGTCTGACTTGTGGGTCTCTGCATCTGTTCCCATCTGCTGCCTGAGGAAGCCTCTCTGGTGATGACTGGGTAAGGCACTAGTCTATGAGTATAGCAGATATCATTAGGTGTCATTTTAGTCATACCTTTTTTTTTTCCCCCTAAGCCTCTGCCCGGGCAGTAGCCCTGAATCTTCAGCATCTGTTATACAGGCTGTGTAGTAAGCACTGCTCCCATACCGTCTAACACATCCCATCCCCACAAGTTCACTGGAATGTCAGGTAGCACAAAGGGTTGAAAAGTTCCTGCATGACCTTCCTCATCCTTCCAATTTAAAAGTAGCCTGCTCTGTAATGGCGTCTGAGCTGTGCCGATACCTTGTAGGTTAGAGGTAGAATTTTTAAGCATACCTTTTTTTTTTTATAGACCAGTAGTGCTAGGTTTAACCTCAGAGGTTAATTAGACAAGTGACCCTGGATCAAATTCTGGTAGGTTTCCATTTACAAAAGTCTTTTAAAACACTGGTAGATTTCAGAGAGTCCTCACAATTTAAGTATGCTTAGATGTTCAAGTCAGCTATTCTCTCCAACTAAGACGGGTCAGTTGGACGTCTCAGGAAGGACGTTAGTAGTGGCACTTAATATAGAGTGGTGCTTCTTTCACATTCTACAAATCAAGTTTCTGATGCAGACATGGGGAAGATGTATGTGCTCACCATCTCTTTCTAAAATGCCCAAATCCTCTTTTGACAAGATCTGTATCTTCCAAGTTGGAACCGAGGCAAAACTTTTTCCCATTAAAAACGAACCCACAAGATGCTTTGCCTACAACTGTACTGTACCCCTGACAAATCCCCCACTGGGCAGTCTCCCAAACAAGTGAAGGCCTTTATGTCTTGAAACAGCCTTTCCTCATTTCTCAGGGTTGGGAAGCAATACCACGCCAAGTAGCAAGGACACGTGAATCCTCATAGAGAGGTCTCCTCAAACGCAGTGAGTCCCATCTGGCCTGGAGAGGGCGCTCCGTTCCGTAGCTACAGTGCTTGCTGCACTAGAGGAGGAAATAAGTTTGACCCCTAGAGCCCAGGGGACAAAGCAGGACATGGTGGCACCTGCTTCCAACAGCAGAACTGAGTCCCCTTTGCCTGGTTTTACGTTTGTTGCTTTATGTCCGGGCTGTTAATTTATTTTTTTATTGAACTTTTCTATAAGCTGGACAGTGAAGTCCCAGCTCCTTCCTGTGTTTGAAAATGCAAGCAGTCCATCCAAATGTGCAGTGCTACAACTGTAACTTCACATACCCACACACGCAGAGTATTCAGGGATAAAGTGCATCAGCACTGAATGTGTACAGACCTTTGGGACGTAGGTCCTTCACAATTCCCTATCTCTTTGAATACTTCCTGTACGCTGTTAAATTTTTCAAGTAGCGCAGAGGTGGGTAAATTTCAGTCTATTCTATATCAGGGGCTCAATCATCTGTCGATCTGATGATCACAGGGGATCTTGGAACAAAACCCACGAGATACCGGGGGACAAGCACAGCAGCCGATGAGGCTCATGGTGGCTGC
>CABHPP010001845.1:10516-13016 GCA_902168425.1 Peromyscus attwateri | reverse complement strand
GGAACTGTTGGGGCCTGGCTCCAGGGGTTCTGTGGTGATATTTTATTTGTATGTTAATACATAAAGTTGGCCTGGAGATCAGAGGTCATAGCAAGCCATTAACACAAAAGTCAGGCAGTGTTAGCACGCGCCCTTAATCCGATCACTTGGCAGGCAGGGTCTCAGTGTGTTCAAGGACACACTAGGGAACAGCCAAACGTGGTGACACATGCCTTTAATCCCAGTACCAACCATAGAGAATTGGAGGTCTGTACAGATAGGCAGTAACAAGGAAGCGAGGTCGCTGGGCTAAGAGCCAATGAGAGGGAAGAACAGCAAGGCAACAAAAGCCTGGGTAGACAGGAAGTAGCTCTCTTGGGAAGCTATGGTGGTGTGGTGAGTAAAGGTGAGCTGGTGGCTCTCCCTATTTCCCTGATCTCTAAGGCTTTCACCCCTATATTGGGCTCTGTGTTTTTTACTTAATAAGACCATTTAGAAACTCGTCTACAGGCTTCCAGAGAAGAATATTAATATTTGGCCTAAGGATTGTTCTTGTGATATTTTGGTGAAGAATGTGGCTGCCTTTTGCCCTTGTTCACAGATGTTGCCTGAGGCTAAGTCAAGAGTTTTGCATTCATTCCTTTGTCAGAGGAAATCTCAGAAAAACCTAGCATAGACTCTGTCAAGTGGTTGTACGTAATAACTCTAATGAAGATTTCTAATGAATGGAGCAAGCTAAATGGTAAATTACAAGATGTAAAATTTGAGGAGAAAAGGACCACCAGGAAATGGAATGGAGCTAAGTCCTATGTTCAAGGAGATAAACAGATTAAGAAATGGAATGAAGGGAGTGGTGACCTCAGGGCAAGAGCTCATCCAGCCAAGTTTCTGACTTGTGAAAAGGAGTTAAAGAAAAGCTTAGAACTGGACGTGACAGCACACACCTTTAATCCCAGCACTCAGAAGGCAGAGGCTGGCAGATCTCTGATTTGAGGCCAGCCTGGTCTACAGAGCCAGTTCCAGGACAGCCAAGCCTAGGCAGTGAAGGAAAGCATGGAAAACAGAAAGTTGGTGAAGATGTAATTAAATGAAGGGGCCCTGTTCCAGCCCCAGCAAGCAGCAGAACTTGGCAGCTTCAGTCACTTAGTTCTGGCTTTAGGGATCGAAAACAGGGGTTATGGAACCTTCCTCCATGACTAAGGAAAGCCGCTGAGGCAGGCACATGTCAGGGGTGTCGCTGAATTGGAGGCACAGAGAGACCATCGTGTGAAGCTGTGAAGGAGAAGCCTAGATTGCTTTGGAGACCCCAGATGTTGGAGATGCCAGAGCTGTGGGACACCTGCCAAGGAGAGCTGCTAACAGGGAGTGGAACCAGCCCAAGAGAGAGAAGTGAGTTGCAGTCAACAAAGCTGGAAGGAGTTGCAGATCTGAAGAGCACTGTGACATCAGACATGGAGATGCAGAGTTTGGAGTTTGCCCAGCTGTTTTTCGGTCTTGCTTTGGTCCAGTATTTCCTCACTATGCTCCCTACCCTAGGTTTTCTGTATAGTGATGGATATGATGTGCCAGTATGTGGGATGACTCAGCCCTAAAAGGTCTGAGGGCCAGCCGGCCCAAACCAGTAATGAGAGCATGTGCATGAGATACTTCCTGAGAGCCAACCTGGGGTCTGCCTAAGGACCTTAGCAACAGCAGCTGAGACATGATCAGAGATGACCTGGGCCAATGAGAGGCAGCCATGTTACTGCAGCAGATGCATATTCATCAGACCTTCCCCTGGGGCGGGGTGGAGGGTTTTAAGGCTTGCCTCTTCCTGAATAAACTGAGTTTGTTGTTTTCCACCATCCTCCCGGAGCCTGTGGCTTTGACTCTGTGCATACTCTCCCCCTCCCCAACCCCTCCCCCGCCCCAAAGGGAACCTCACAGGACCCTACCACACCATCATATGTTGGAAGTGTGTGATATGCTTTTTTCTTTTGATTTTACAGGGGATCCCAGTTAAGGGATTGCATGAATCTCAGAAGAGACTTTGAACTCTGGGCTTTTAAACAGTGTTGAGACAGTGATAGACTATGGGGACTTTTGAAGTTGGACTGAATGCATTTTTGCCTTATGATATGGCACAAGCCTTTGTGTGCCAGGAAGTGGAGTGTGGTGGTTTGAAAGAAAATGGCCCCCAAAGGTAGTGGCACGATTAGGTGTGGGCTTTGTCGGAGTGGGTTTAGCCTTGTTGGAGGAAAGCCTTGTTGTGTCACTGTGGAGGTGGGCTTTCAGGTCTCAGAGAGGCTCAAGCCACACCCACTGTATCATACCATGTCCTATGGCCTGCAGAAGATGCAGAACTCTCAGCTACCTCTCCAGCACTGTGTCCTCCTGCATGCCACCATGTCCCACCATGATGATGATAATGGGCTGAATCTCTGGAGTGTAAGTGAGCCACCACAATGAAATGCTTTTCTTTAGAGGAGTTGCTGTGGCCGTGGTGTCTCTTCACAACAATAGAAACCCGAACTAAGACAGA
>CABHPP010001844.1:7964-21165 GCA_902168425.1 Peromyscus attwateri | reverse complement strand
ACTGCTTTTTTCTTTGCTGGTTGTTTGAGGTCCCTGTGTCAACCAGGTAAAAAATACCTTCAGTGCACCTGATGTCAGTGTTATGTCACACAACAAACACTCTTCTTAAGTGTCTTTAAATGTTTCTTTAGTTGTTAATATTCTGGTCACACTTCTACCTGTGTGACAGGGAATCACTCCACCCCACATAGTATAGTGGCCTGGACAAGCTAGCTAGCCACATTGTCTCCAGGAGGAAGAAGGGGAAGTTCCTATGGAGAGCAGGAAGAGAGCAAGGTCTGCTTTTGCAGGCAGTGGAAAGTGCTATTGATATGCATAATTCTACTGATCTAGAAAGTCTTTGTCTGGGATCGAAGGGAGGGAAAGGAACCTTTGTGCTCTGTTTTTAAGGACATTGTAACCCTATGGGAGGTGCTCTTGTCACTCATGTCTCACTAACCAATCAGGTCCTCCAGGTGACCTGCCAGTCAAAAGTGATGCAGGGTCCTTCCTGCTGCCACCAGCTTTAGACTTAGCTTTCAACAGGAGCTGGTACTGTTGTTTTTGTGTGGTGTGCTGTGATTGCTGCTGCAGGGAGCTGAGCAGAGAGCATGGCCGAGCTGGGAAACCTTGACTTGGTGAGTGAGGGGCTGCTGTCTCCAGATGGGGTGGAGCAGATGGTGAGGTGTATGATCCAGTGTGGTGGGTCCTCCCAGGATCTGTGTAGGAACCTGTCTGCAGAGCCTTTGTCCTATGGGGTCCCATGTGGTACTTGAATCTTGGACCCAGGAGCAGGCTTCTGAATAACTTTGCTCTGTGCACTGAATCTGCTCACAGTATTGGAAGTAGGGACCTGTGCTTAGAAACATCTTTGAAGCCATGTAGTGGTGATGTAGGAGCTGGGCAGTGGTGACACAAGCCTTTAATCACAGCACTTGGGAGGCAGTGCCATGTGGAACTCTGTGAGTTCAAGGCCAGCCTGGTCTACAGAGCGAGATCTAGTACAGGCACCTAAACTACACAGAGAAACCCTGTCTAAAAAAAAAAAAAAGAATATCTTTGAACTTCAACAAGCTTTCAGTGCACCCATGGAAAACAGATTGCCAAACTTGGAGAGTACCTTCTAGTACTGCATACAAGTTCAGTATTTTGCATTTGATTTTTACATGTAAAGTCCATTTATGGTTAATTTTGTGAGGGGTTGTAAAAGGCATCTCATGCATTGGGTAGCATTCCACTACTAAGGTGCGATGCAGATGAGGAGAATTGGTGATTTGAAAGATTTACTAATGCTCAAGAGATAGTAATTCTCACAAAATAAAGTTTCGCAGAGGGAGGACTGCCTCTAAAACACCCCAAAAATAAGTATATTCTAGCCAGGCCTCTTAGAGATTAGGACAGTAGGATACACATTTGTTCATCAGGATTGTCCAGACATTTGACTCCAAATCAACACAAAGGAGCCACCTCTGATATACAACCAGCCACTAGGCCCAACCCTATATAAAAGTATGAGATTCTAACAAGCTGCTTATTGAGGCATTACAGGGTCACAACCAATCATAAGGTCTATAACTATAAGCTATAAAGTTCCAGGTTTCTTCTTGAGAAAAGCCAGTTTTGCCAGATGGGCAATATGACACCAGGTGACAATTATTTGAAAAGAAAAACTCTTTTGTGTTAAGGACTGGCCTGATCAAGCAAGTCTTTCATGTAGGCCCTCAGGCAAGGAGGGGGAACTTTCTTGGGACAGCTAATAACTGCCTGGGGGCTAGGCCTTGGGAGCTTTCACTAAGGGCCTGACGTATTGACAAAAAAACAGAGCTCCTTCCCTAAAATCAGGACTATATTTTGGAGAGCTGGTTGTGGTCTGGAACCAGGACCTTTGTGGTGGGGTACCTCAGACTCACATGGAGTTATGATTATCTATCTGACCCAAGACCACTGGAGGGCTTACTCAGTAATGTTCTTGAGATGCCCTGTGGTCCCTTTTGCAGCATTGTTTGATTAGCCTCCTCCTGAGTTTGTGCCATTGTATGATAGTCTCTGCTGACCTTATAGATATTTCCATTTCTTTCCATTTCCCCCTGGAGGTAGTATACAAGATGCTATTCCTCTTAAGAAGCTTCCATGGCATGAAATATAGCTTGGACAAGACCTCCCTAACCCAGATTTTATCTATTTTACCTTCTGCTTTTCCTATCATTTTTATCCCTTGCCAGCTTAATCTCAAGACCCTGTCACTAAAGAATGACCTGCTGTTTCAGGTCACTGGTATATTTAAGAAATAATTCTGGGACTATTTTTGCTGTGTAACTAACCCATCAGCCTAAATGGCTAGACCGACAAGTTGCCTGTCTCTATTTAAATTGTTCAAAGTGCAACCTGGAGCAGGAAGCTAAAAGACACAAGGATAACAGCACATATTGAGTAGAAAATGTGCCTAGGCTGTATTCTCCTTGAGCATTTGCTGGATATGGATGCATGCTATTATTAAAAGTATTTTTCTTTAATAATATCCTAAGCAGGTGAAGTGATTTCTCCATGGGAAGGAATATTAATTCTAGGACATCTGTATTCCCATCCTGTTAGAAAACTGTTTCTGAGACAAGCTCTCTTATGCTCACTCTGGTGGCCTTGCTTCTATTCTGCTGCTCTCTGGGCTAATGATTTTGCTGTCCTCTATACTACAACTTCAAATTCTTAATTGACTGTACCACCACAGAGTTTTAAAATGATCCACTTGAGTCATGTAGTTGACAATCCAATGCAGTCACAGTAAAAAGTTTCACATGTGAGCATTGCTTCTGACTCCAATGAAATAGAGGGAACTGTGCACACTGCAGGGGGAATCAGGGGAGGCAATCAGCTACTGGGGTCACTATTATGCAAAAGGACCTGACTGTAGTAGAAGGAGTTATTTTATAATTTCCCAGCATGTTTTAATTCATGTCATATGAATAATCACACACCAGATTGTGTGGTGTAAAGTTTAAAAAGATCATCTTGAGCCATTGAATGTTGAATTTGCAATTAGGCAACATTCATATGCAGATATGTTTTATTCTGCTTGACACAGTCATGTCAGCTCAGATGTTTTTGATCAGGCCATTGACTGTAACTCTATGTATCAAGTTATAGATCTCAGCAGCCAACATATGCGTATGGGCAAGATCAATCTCTCTCATATTTATGACATTCCTTCTACCAGGGGAGGATCTATCCTTTTTAAAATTAATACAGCTAAGCTTGTTTATCTTACAAATACATTAATTTATCATTTTAAAAATTACTTATTGGTATCATTTTTAACACTTTGTTTTAATGCATCACTGCTCTTATCTCTATTTGTTTCTGTTCTCCAATGTCTCTAGGTAATCAAGAGCTTTATTCCTTTCCTCTCAAGTGATGTTGATTATAGATTTCTGTGTAGAGCAATGTCTCCTTTAGTTTAGGCTTGCTTCATTCTATGAAAGAAAAAAATTGAACACCGAATCCTGTCTTTACTGTCCAGTGCTAAGATTAAAGTACTGAATCTCTTTCCATTCTGGGCCTTGACTGGTCAGTGAGAAGGAAAAATATAACAGTTAATGAGGGAGTGACCTCCAATCTCTCTGGCTTTTAATGGATACTTATAAATGAAGAGGGACCAGGGCAAGAATTGAGTTCATTGACCAACTTTGAAGCTGGTGGAGTCACAGTGCAGAAAGGGAAAGGCTGGATGGAGGTTGAGAAATTTCCTACATCAATAGTACTTGAGAATAGCATTGTGGAATTAGGTAATCAATTTTAGATGTTCCATAAATGTCTATTTGGCTATTTCTTGGGGTCCACAGTCAAGAACAATAAAGAATCTGGATAAAGGACTTACCTTATCTTGAAAAAAAATGCTGTAGTTACAGTAGTTCAGTCAAAATAGATGTGGGTGAAATGTTGTGGTCATGGCTAACAGGACTGTTATTTTTCATATTTTAGATATACACCCAGAGATAAAAGTTTTGAGAAATCTTCCATGTGCTCTAATACAAATCCCTAATCTATGGAGCACATGGCCATAAAGTCTGTTTCAACTTTTCAAAATAATTTTTGGAGATCATAACTGCATGACATCCACATTCTCTTTCCTGTCTCCTAGCCATACCATGACCACTTTGTTTTCTAATACATGGCCTCTTTTTTTCCTCTTTGGCCTCACTTTTCTTAACAAAAGTTATGCAAAACTACAGTTACCACGTGAATGTAACCTTTGTTTGGCTACACAATTTCTAGCTATGAGGAAATGGGTTGGCTGTACTGCACATTGAGTGTATAATGGATTGTGCACACAAAGGAACTTGTACTTTAGATGAGAAATGGATATGCTCTATGTGAGTAAAAGAATGTCTAGGGGCTGAAGAGATGGCTCAGTGGTTAAGAGCACTGGCTGCTCTTCCAGAGGACCTGGGTTCAATTCCCAGCACCCACATGGCAGCTAACAACTGTCTCTAACTCCAAGATCTGACACTCTCACATAGACATACATGCAGGCAAAGCACCAATGCAAATAAAATAAAAATAAATTGCTGTAAAAAAAGAGAATGTCTAAAAAATAGAAACTCTCTAGATTAGGTCCCTGTCTGCTAGGCTAGAAGGGCAGAGCAGGAATGTCTATGCTCTCTGAGTCACTTGATCTCTGATCACCTAGTAGGTGAGCTGCTAATATTCTGAGGCCCAGCTGGGTGGCCCTAGTCACAGAGTAACTCTAAGAATGCTTCACAATCAGTAGTAAGAGTGACAGATTGCTTGCAGATTCTTTCCTGCATTCTCCTCTGCTTCTCCTATAATGAGTTGTAAGGAAGAGCACAAGTAATGCCCCAGTGAGTATAGGATATTAAGAGAAGGTGTGTTGAGCTGTTATTTCTGTTGGTATTTGGATAGACCGTGAGCCAGACTGTGGTTTTGTTGGTCCATGTGGTGACCTGTGTAGTGGTCTTTGTACTTTGAGTCTCAAAGTGAATGAATTTCATAGGTAGGGAAGACTACAGTCCTGGCATGGGATAATATGATGCTTGTAACATCACTGTGCACTTTGCACACATGGGCACTGCTGTTGGTGTACAGTCAGAAGCCAGATTTGAAAACTGAAAGTCTGGTTTCTAGAAGTTCTGAATATTGCATTCCGTTTTCAGGTTTGTCTTATAATTATTTGCAGTAGTTTAGAGAATGATAGAAAATGGTAATGTGGATTTTCTTTCAACAATAAGTGATTAGAATGCTTCTGACTTTCTGTTACCACCAACTGAACTGGTGCGATTTAGTAAAGTTTAGTTCCAAGGGATAAAAGGTGTTTCTGAGCTGCAGAGGTTTCTCCTGTGTGCATGGTGTTAGTCACGTAGATAGGGTAGAGTCCACATCCTGTGTCATAATTCATGTGAAAGAAAGCAGATTTGAAATTATTCTTCTATGTTGTTTTGGAGTTGAGCATCTTTTGGGCTGGGTTTACCTGAAACCATAAGGAGGCAGTAAGAGATCACCTTCTTTTGCAGTGAGAGCTCTAGAGCATGGGTCTTCTGTCTTTGTAAAGAATATCAGTACCTCGAGGGTCAGAAACAATTGCTCAAGGGTGACTTTGATTTAATTTTGTGGTAGTTGTAAAATCTGTGCTTTTTTAATTTCTATACACATAGAGTCATCGGTAGCTGGGTAACATTGGTCAAGATCACACTATTCTTGGATAAGTTACCTTTGGTCTTTTGATAAATAGTTGACTATATTTTTCTTTCTTTCTTCTTGGCTTTTTATCTCTATCCTCGTTATTATTTTACAAATATTATAACACATTCCTGATTGTTGTAGCTTTGTGGTAAGTATAGAAGTCATATTATATCAATATGTATACTATTTTTTATAACTCCATTTATCATTCTGAGTGTTTCCATTGTGAATATAGATTTGTAATCAGCTTTCCTGCTATAGATTGTTGGGCATTGTTATTGGCATTGTGTTCATTTATGCTGCAGATTTACCATAAGCAACATTTTAATATTGATGTATCATGTTCCCAAGGATCATTAAGTTGTTTCTTTAGTTATTTAGGTTTCTGTTGTTCTTGTTGTTGTTAATCTGTAAAAGACTTTTGGTTTATTGCATAAACATCTTATATGTCTTGGTAGGCAGCTCAGCTCATCTTCTTCTTGGTGATGACCCGAGTTCAAATACCTACACTCAAGTTGGGAGGCTCATAACTCTTCCATTCCAGATCCAAGGGATCTGATACCTTCTTATTTTGTATGTCACCTGTATACACATGGAAGACATTCTCTTTCATGCATAAATCTATACAAAAAATAGTGACAAACAACTTGTTTTCAGAAGTGCTTGTGACTTATAAAACAGGAAGGGTAAAATAAGATGCCTTAGGTATACACTGAATCTGTAGAAATCTGTTATCTTGCATTTGGTTTGGAAAAGATTTATTTTCTCACTCTGATGCAGACTTACCACCAGTCATCAGTCATAGGAAAAAAAATGCTGTCCAAGAGATCCTAACAATTATCCTTTTTTTTTGTTATAAGAGAATGAGATCCTCAGAACTATTTTCTACAAAGTTAAAATACCAGAAAGCTTCAACCATGTCTCTCCAACTTCGGTAGAACAGCTCTTATAGCCCTATCTGTTTTCTATTATTGGCAAAGGACAGAACTGAAGTACAGAGGGATAGTCCTGGCAAGTGACTTTTTGTGGTTTAATTTTGCTTAGAATCTTGTCATTCTTGTTTAAGGGACATTAATATATATTTTAGGTCTGTCTTCCTGTTTTATTTTGTCAGTGGTGCCATCTATGTTTTTGATTTTATTAATTATAATTAAATTGAAATGTTCATTTTCTGGAAAATGATGGAGCTTTACCAATTTTATATTTAGAACATTTCATATGTTATGAGTTCCTTGAGTTTTGTTGCTTTGGGAAGTTTCTGTAGAGATACAATTTTAGATTTCTCTTCTGATCTAAGATGCTTGCCACTTCCCATTTCCAGGCATATCTGTGTTTTCCAGTTGTTGTGATCTTCATGTTTGTGTTTTTGCTGCTTAAGTGATTGATATGGCTAATACATTGGCTTTGGATCTTTAAAACCTTCTTGTATATTTTTTTTACTCTTTTTGCTAATTAGCCTCAGCTGTCAGCATGACATAGCCTAGAGCCATCTGAGGAAACATCATTGGAGAGTGTGCCTAGATCAGACTCTCTGATTGCTGTTTCTGAGATAGATTGAGTTGGTAATGATTGATGGTGGAAGTCACTTCCACTGAGTTGTCAGCATCTCTAAGCATCTGGGCCTGGGCTGGATAAGTGAGTGAGCTGAGCAGGAGACAGTAACAAAGCAAGAGAGAAAGCCAGGAAACAATGTTTCTCTCTGTTTGCCTTTAGGTATTAGCTTGAGATTCTCTGCTAAGCTCTCACAAGGAGTGAATGTGACCTATGAGTATCAACCAGGTATTCCTGTTCATTCCCTGAGTTGGGTTTGGTTAGAGAATTTAATCACAGCAACAGAGAAGAAAGTGGGAACAAAAATGTGACCTCAAATGTGATTTTCTTTCTGCAAAGGACTTGAAATTCTTAGGCCTACCCTCAGTAACCTGAATGAAGTTGTTTTGTCATTTTTTTTAAAATTCTGCCCAGGG
Source organism: Peromyscus attwateri (assembly GCA_902168425.1). Lineage (NCBI taxonomy): Eukaryota > Metazoa > Chordata > Mammalia > Rodentia > Cricetidae > Peromyscus > Peromyscus attwateri. The sequence continues at coordinate 13,525 of CABHPP010001844.1, read as the reverse complement.
AGACCACTGGTTCATGGCAGATTTTTTCCCAGTTTTCCAGTTCTGTGGTTACATGACATTTACTCCTACAAATCATAAAAAGTTAGTGTTAGATGAGAGGAGTTATGTGAACTCCTTCTCGTAGAGTTAGAAATGAAAGGGGTTCAGCCAATGTTAGCTATATAACAGAATCTGTGGAGACTGTGGCATTTGTCACATCCATTGTGCGATTCACAGAATTGAGGGTGGATGATGTGTGGGATTTAAATACTCAACAAGTGTGGAGTAATGGTAATTACGTTTGGCTGCTTGTCAGGATTGTAAGAAGAGCTTACTCCAGCTTGCTCAACAGCATCTGAATTACTCTGAATCATAGCAGTTAGGAGATGAATCCCAGAAAATGGAATTTTAACTAAAAATGATGTAATGTAGATTTTTGTAGTTTGCAGCTCTAGATAGTTTCATAAAAGGAGGAACTGTCAACATGGCACCGTGTGAAATCTCCACACTAGAGTGATCATTTGCTAATACATGTTTTCTGTGTATTTTATAGTATAAAGACTTCCCTGACACCTGGATATACTAATGGATGGTATTATAATTTGTATGCATCTTTAGTTGCCAACTTGGTCCAGTGGCAAAAGCATCTAGCTAATGTTTCATACAAGATAATCTTCAAACTGTTGTTAGCAACTGTATAGAACAGTGGGTATAGGGAATGTGAATAAATGTAGCCACTATTGCTTCAGAAAAATTTATTTTACACAATAAAATCCACTCATGGGAATGTTAAAATTAATGGCAGAAAGTGGAGATTGAGATTGTTGGATTTCAGTTGTAAGTAGATAGACTCCATAAAAATTTCAATTAAATATCATTTATATGATATTTTGGCTCCAATATAGAAGGACACATACTGGAAAGAAACCCTATGAATGTAATAAGTGTGGTAAAGCCTTTGCACAACACAATATTCTTCAATTACATCAAAGAACACATATTGGAGAGAAACCCAATGAGTGTAATCAATATGGTAAAGCCTTTGCACAACACAGTTATCTTCAAATGCATGAAAGAACACATTGGAGAGAAACCTTATGAATATAATCAGTGTTGCAAAGCCTTTGCAGATCATAGTAATCTTCAAGTGCGTAAAAGAACACATATTGGAGAGAAACCCTCTGAATGTAAACAATGAGGTAAAGCGTTTGCTTATCAAGTAATCTTCAAGTACATGAAGGAACATGTACTGGAGAAAAAACTACGAATGATAAAAATGTGGTAAAGCCTAGTCACAACACAGTGTAACCTTATACCTGTAAAATTTCTAGTGCACAATTTATCTCTTAAATCCTTTGAATATAACAGTAGATGTTGAGGCTCTGGAAAAATTCATACTAAAATTCATCTGAATATATATGAATTGGTATGATCTTTAGCCAAAATAAATTTTGAGGCTTAATGTGGCTTGTTCTGTTTTTCTGATCTTTCAGTGTTCATCCCATTACCTGGCTCCAGGTTTGTTTTTATTAATAAAATGTTTAGAAATTTGTCTACATCTGGCTCCCAACTTATTGGGTGTGAATTCACGTAAAAGCTACTTGCCTACAGCCTTGCAGGCTCCAGCTCAACCCCGAGCTCCATGCAGCCAGTTGTGGTGGTGCATTCTAGTAGGATTTGCTGAAGGAGGTAGAAGCAGGAAGATCACAAGTTCTAGGCCAGCCAGGGAGCCTTGTTGGGAAGAAGCTGTGGCTGCGTCAGGCTACATATGGTGCTGGCAGGACCAAGACAGGTGGTGGTTGCTGCTTTGTCAGCTGCTTCTCGTCATGTTGGTGGTGATGGTGACACTGCGACTGGAGACAAAGAGTTTACTGTTGCTTGTTTAGAGAACAATTGCCATGACCATTGTGTTACAAGAAAGTATTGGTAAAGGTCAGTTTGGAGAAATCTGGTGAGGCTAGTTGAGAGGGGAAATTGCTGAGAAGATATTCTCTTCTAGGGATGAAAATTCATGGTTCAAAGAGACAGACATTTATCAGATTGTGATTAGTATAAACCACAGAGTAGGCAAAAAAAATTACTGCAGAGTACCATGACCATGCCTAACAGCAACTTTGAAGTCTTCAAAAAGATGACAGGATCCCACAATGATGATCCACATGGAATATGATAAAGTCATTAATCTTATTAACATGACCAAAAGGTCTGCTTTGGAATACAAACTGCTCAGGACAATTTTGAGATGGCTAGCTGAGATGATCCAGCTTCACAGACAACTTCAACAAGGACTTCAGACAAACTGCATTCTTTCCCATTATTCAGATACTGGGAAATTTTACAATTTAACCACAGAATACAATTTTTTAAGAAACTAGAGGCATATTATAGCCTGTTCTCAAGTTGGTAACTTCTGTGACTACAAAGACTCTAGACAAAAATGAAAATTCTATGCCAGCCTAGGCAGTTTGGCATGTCTCAAGTAATGCATTATTAACTATTAATGGTAATAATGCTCAAGAAATATCCCCAGGCAAAAGTTGTTCCAGTTATTATTAAATTTCTTGCATAACACATTTTTTATATCTTTATAGAATTTATTTACAGGTTTAATCCTGGCGTTCTTGTGTTCCTTCATCATAGACAACGCAATGGCTCTTCATGAGCTAACTTTTCTCAGAAAGGTCCTGACACCTCATCCTTTTATCATCTTTTCACATCATTCTTTGCCTATCAATATAAGTTTCTCTGTGGGACTAATTTTACTTTAATGCTGTATGTGCCACATAATTACCTGAGTGTATAGTGGGAAGAGTTTTGCAATCTGGTCTGTGGTCAACTCCTTCAGCCCACTGAATCTTGTTGACCTTTGTAAGTTTACTTTGTTTTGATTATCTTGTCCCTGAGAAAGTACAGGGACAGATGTTTTAAGAATATGTCATGTCCTCTAAAGGAGGCCTCTGGATTCTATATGTTTGTCACATTCTCCAAAGAGTCAGAAAGACCATGAAATAGATAAGAATATCTCCCTAAAAGTGAGATGGGTAGTATGCTCAGGACTTTCCTGATGAAGCTTAGAAGCAGAACTCCTAGGAGAAGGCATAAATGATTTACAATAAATTTCTATCAATTCAATATCCCCAAATTGCACACACAAACACTAAAAGTCCCTCAAGCATGCAACTAATCAAGATCAAAATCAAAAAATGACACAGAAGCCATCATGAAGCTGAGATTTGCTGGATCTTCTTCAAGCAGCTGTAATGGCTTTATGACCAGCATTTCTCATCAGATATGACCACACCATTATTGTTCAGGTCAGTTCACTAAAAAATTCTGTAGGAAGTCTTTTCTAGAGTAATTATCCAGCATGCCCCAATTAAATAAAATCCAAATTAACTTTTCCTGGAGGAACAAATAATTGGGCAAAGTTAAGTGATATGAATAATTTTCTATGTTAGATTTTGTTTTTTCTATTATATTAATGAATATAATATACTTTATTCATTAAAATAATTTAAACTTCCATCATTTATAAAAAGAGATGAAAAATTCACATGTACATGAAGAAATAGTAAGATCAGATATTGAAGAAACATTTTCTGGGTTACATGAGTCATTTTTCCAATTTTGAAAATTACTTCCAAATTATTTGCTTATCTGTTGACAAATTTAGCATTACTTTCATATAGTCAAAGAATAGGTCATAAGTGCTGATGGTTATTCTTACTCATTTCGGTCTATAAAATTTTATTGAGGAAATCCTATTCTTGGGATCATTAGTAGTTAATATGCAGTCAATTTTCTTCCTTAGTGAGAAATTATGAATACAATTCATTGTGAACACTCAAATAATTCCTTCCTTGTTTGAATAGAGACTATTGGCTATTGATTTCATGCCCTGTATATCTCTAGTGACAGATCTAAGAGAATGGTTTGAGAATGAAGAAAACACAGACCAATCTAACACAGAGATATAAAGAAAAGTTGGGATCAGGTGTTCTGTGTTCTCTGATGAGAAACCACAACAACCTAGATGCTCTGTATCAGCAATACCTATATTCAAATAGATTCAAAGAGTTATTGCATATTGATAATAGAGAGGCAAAGTTATTATCTAAAGTGATGCAGGTAGACATGCTTGGCTCTTGTAAGTGCTTTCTGTCTCTGTAGCCTTGAACTGCTGAGGCCTAATACTCTTAAGAGATTTTATGGTGAACAGTTTTGGCACAAACTAACAATATCCTCACTTAACCACAAGATTTGTAATGTTTCAAGCCTCAAGCAATGAGAGGAAGTTTGTTTGCCTTTTTGTGTGTGTCTAAGCCTACAGTCTTTGACCTAGATCTGCTAATGTAAACAGCTCATGTTCACACTTACACCCACTCAGGCTTTAACACATACATATACTTCAAATAATTGAACCTGTTATAGTTTTCCTAAAGCAATCTACTTTGTATTTTCATGATGTTTTTTATTGTATATTCTATAATGCAATGGCTGACACTAGGTACAAAATATCTGTATAAAATCAATGTCCAACATTCCAATGAAGAAGAAATTGAATATCAGCTTTATTGTATTTATTGATAATTGAGGAAAAAAGGAACAATAACTTGAGATTTAAAACAATCTGTATTTTATTTGATAAAATCTCAAATATTAGAAAAAACAATAATATTTAAATAAAAGCTATATCATTCTGAGCTCAATATCTCATCCCATAAAATATACAGAAAATTACGCAGTGATTTTTACTCAATATGGCTATTAGTAAACTATTCCTGTCATACATTAAGTCTTCACATTTTTAGTTATTATTACCTTCATCTATTGTCAAATTAATCCTATATCATTTAAATACATAATTTCTGTGTAATTCTGTTTAATATATTGCTATATATGTAGATGGTTTTCCAAGGAAATTTTATGTCAACATAAATTTTATTTCTTGGTAAAATATTTCTAAATTCACATCAACCATAGGGCTTCCTGATGTCACTCATCTGACATTGAGTAAGGTTTGGATATTTGATAAAGTTTTCCTTCCACTACTGACATTAGAAAGAACCCTTTTATTATATGAGTACTGGGGCAAATTTACCAATTGAGTTCGTTCTTTCATGTGTTTTCTGACATGCTCTACGTTTTGAGATTCTTGTAAAGATTTTTTTAACTGTGTACATTTGTTAAATTTCTTCCAGTTAGTGATATTCTGTTAGGCTTCAATATCTGAGGACTCCAAAACACTTGCTACTTTCTTAATATTGTATGGGTTCTCTCTAGTATGCACTATGTGATGATTTTTAAGATTTAAGTACACAGATAGTGTTTTTATACATGCTTTTTATTTGTAAGCTTTCTCTAATGTATGGTCTTAGTGAGTTTTTGCAGAGATGATACATGGGAAAAGGACATAACACATTAATTATAATTTTAAGAGTTCTGCTTTCAGTGGGTCTTTAGGGGCCTTGAACTCATGAATCATGGACAAATAACTTGTCCCAATCTTTATATTTTTAACTTTCTTCTCCATTATGGATTCTTTGATAAACTTGAAGTGTTGAGGCACTGGTAAAGGATTT
>CABHPP010001843.1:13379-36057 GCA_902168425.1 Peromyscus attwateri | reverse complement strand
CTTCTTCTTCTTCTTCTTTATTCTTAATACAATGGGGTAAAACCTCCAATAGCTAATCGTGATCTCCCACTGAGTAGTTGTAAATTACACTGAAAATCTTGGTTACTCAGGAAACCATGAACTAAATGTGCTGCTCAATCAGTCCATGCACGTCTATAAAGTCATTTCAGTTCACATGCGTGAGGCAGAAGTGCTCCCAAGAGAAACACTACAGCATGTAGTATATGCATTGTATGCAAATGTATGTATGTGTGGCCTGCGCCCATGTGTCGGCATGCATGTATGTGTGAGCACACGTGTATGTGTATATGTATTTATGTATGTTCATAAATGTGTGAACATGGGAATGCATGTGAGTATGCATGTGTGTATTTGTGTATTTGTGTTAGATATTGTTGTCTATTTTCAGAGTCCAAGCTGTTTAGAACACATTTCATACATAATATATATTCCAGGATAAATTTAACCTGTGAAAATTATTTAAACTCAGTGTATAATGGGATTGGAGACTATGCATTGTCTTGTGAGATGACAAAGAGACAGTCATACAAAATGTCCAGCCCATTGATTGGCAATTATTATATTCACATAAGTTCCTTTCATATTTTAAACATACACAGTGGCATGTACAGAAGGACATGACAATATGTATAGTATTAACTCAGGATTTATTTTAAAATGAAGCCATTAAAATAGGGTCTATCATGTTTACATTTTAGATACTAAGTTTTCAAGCAAGAAAACACTTTACTGGATAAGAGAGACACTGATTTGCCATATCAAAAACTTCAACAGGCTCTCCCCCAGGGGCTGTTCTTTCCCAGCCAAGTTTGCAGGACAGGAATGAATCCTCTCCTATGGAGCAGGCTTTAAAACCAATAAAGAGAGCACTTGGTTACATCCATAAACAGCCTCGCCACTGTTACACTAATAAACACACTTGCTGGAAGGTGGGGGTGGATATGTCCTAGACACATTGTATCCATGTGTGACATTTTCAAAGAATAATAAAAACAGGGAAAACAGAGAGTTTGTTTTGATTTCAGTTTGCAAAGTATAGCATGGCTCACTCTCTCTCTCTCTCTCTCTCTCTCTCTCTCTGTCTCTCTGTCTCTCTGTCTCTGTCTCTGTCTCTCTCTCTCTCTCAGTGTGTGTGTGTGTGTGTGTGTGTGTGTGTGTGTGTGTGTGCGCGTGTGCGTGTGTAAAGATGTATGCTCGTGTTGTGATTATGATGGTAGGGTAGTGAGCATCATGTTTCAAGGTTCCTATTAGGGGACATAGTGGCTGCAGGACCCAGGAAAATTTCTGTCTACACAGATGAAGTGGGAAAACCTAAAGAATACAATGGCATTTGGGATGGAGATGTTAGGACAATGAGCAAAACTGTATCCAAAATGACTGGGACCTGGAGGACAGCAAGGGAGGTTGGAATGAAGAGCAGCCTCTAGATTTCTGGATAAATTGATGGTCTACCTTGTTGTCCTTGGAAGCTCATAGGTCAGTTTTCATAATAAATTATAGAGATATGATATATATTATAAAATATAATAAAGATAATAAAAATTATCAACTCTTTATATCAAGAGAGAGGTGACAAAGAAAACCACACATCTAAATGACTACCAATCTTTTCTTGAGATAAATAAAAACAATGTGGTATAACTGTATTAGCTACTTTTTTGTTGCTCTGGTAAACCACCATAGCCAATAGCAACTTATGGATGAGTTTACATTAGCTTAATGTTCCAAAAGGGTGAATGAGCCCATCATGGAGGGGAGTCATGGTGGCAAGGGTAAGGAACAGTGCTGGGAGCAGGAAGCTCAGCAATCACATCTAAATCACAAGCACAAAGCTGAGAGAGAGAGAGAGAAATAGACAGAGACAGAGACAGAGAAACAGAGAGAGACACACAGAGAGACAGAGACAGAGAGACAGAGAACTGGAAGCACCTTGAGGCTTTAAGCCCCCAAAGTCCATTCCCAGTGATGTGCTTTCTTCATTAGGACTAATCCTTCACAAACAGCACTGTCAACCAAGGGGCTTATGGGAGACATTTCATTTTAAACTAGTGCAGTAAGGGACTGAAAACTACACATCTCTCTTCCTCTGTAAACAACCAAGCAGCAAGTTACAGGCTGAGGTGAGGTGCTGGGTTCTGAATGACAGGGAACTGTTAGCCCTGTAGTCAGGGAAATAAAAGACAGTATGAGCCTGTTACTGAGTCCACATACCTCAAAATATAATTCTAGTTCTTTGATTCTGAATGTCCCTTTTCGATCAGACTCAGGATCATTTTATATCCTGGCTCCCTTCTTTCTCAGTTTACTGACAGGTTTTGGGTATGCTGCACCCCTCGGTATTAGACCTAACTAATGATGCACATTTATTTGGTTGATATTATACTGTGACATCTCTTTCTGAGTGCAGAGACCATGACTTCTTCTCATTTTACAGTGGGGATAACCATGTAGTTGATCAGTAATGACAAGAAGAATTTTAGATTTGTTAAAGGCACTCTTAAATTGGAACAAAAAAAAAAAAAACCCTAGATACTGAGCAGCTTTCTCTGTGTGTATGCATGTTGTTGTATACATGTGTGTAGGTCTGTGTGTGAGTGCACACACAGGTATATGTGTATGTTGTATGATACCTGCATTTCCGTCCATATGGAGACCAGAGGATAACCTGAGGAGTTGTTCTCAGCACCTTACAGATTGTTTTCTGAGATAGGTGCTCTCCCTGTGGCACACGATTACATTAGGCTGCCTGTCATGGAGCACCTGCCTGTCTTTCCTTCCCACCCAGTGCTGGGATTACAAGTGTGTATCATAGAATAGACATTTTTTTAAATATGGGTTTTGTTGATTTACCTTAGATTCTAGTGTTTGTAAACCAAGCAATTTAAATCCTAAAATAAAAAAACATAACTGAATATCAGTAAAAGAAAAAATTCTGTTTACCAAGTTACACAGGGTTGGAGAGTGAGTTCTTAATGTGAATATGGAGAAGATCAGTACTATACCCAAACATGTGTGATTTATAAATCCTTCTTTATTTGCTCTAGAATGTATCTCAGGTAGATAGGACCAGGAATAGTGCTCACTGTCTGACAGACGAGAACGCATAGGATCCAAAGTTATGTGAGATCTCCTGGGGTACAAGGCACTTATTCTAGAAAAGATACATGAAATGTATCAGATGTGAGGAGGAGAGTCTGATATATGGAGCCTGGGAGTCTTAAGAATATGCAAGCTATGCAAGGCAAATTAAGTTTCAGAGCTGTCAGTACAACTCCCTTGCTAAAAAGGTGGCCCTCAACCGACTGGCTTGGGAAATTCATGCAAACCCATTGTCTTGTCTGTGATGTAGGATCTGTTCTGACCAGAATGGATAATGCCTCCTCTCCACAAGGGATGGTCAAGCAAAGATAAGTCAGGAGCCACCAGCAGAGAACAGTGTTTGTCCATAAGAAGGGTTCAGTTTCCAGTAACTACAGCACTGTGTTGATAACATGCTTCGAAGACTGCTGAATAAGGAAGTGATATGTAAATTGTGCAGACATTTGGATCCGAAAGTTGCAACATTTCTGCTTTATCACCAGGTCCCTTGTTGGCTTGAAATTCTGTGGTTTATTGTGGTGGTATTATGTTCCCCGAAATATTGTGCACCCTAATAAACTTATCTGGGGTCAGAGACAGAACAGCCACAATATTAAACATAGAGGATAGGCAGTGGTAGCACAAGCCTTTAATTCTAGCATTCCAGAGGCAGAGATCCCTGTGGGTCTCCTTGTGTTCAAGATACACCAGGCATGGTGACTCATGCCTTTAATCCCAGAAAGTGAGCCTTTAATCCCAGGGAGTGATGGCAGAAAACAGAAAGATATATAAGGCATGAGGACCAGAAACTAGAAGCTTTTGGCTGGTTAAGCTTTCAGGCTTCTAGCAGCAGTTCAGCTGAGACCCATTTGAATGAGGACTCAGAAGCTTCCAGTCTGAGGAAACAGGATCAGCTGAGGAACTGCCAAGGTGAGGAAGCTGTGGCTTGTTCTGCTTCTCTGATCTTCCAGCATTTACCCCAATAACTGGCCTCAGGTTTGATTTTATTAATAAGACTCTTTAAGATTCATGCTACAGTTTATGTACATGATAAAGCTGTTTATTGGCCAGGAATGGTCACTACTGACATGAGTAGTCTTCACTCACACTCTGGCTGTATTTTATATGGGGTTCTAAACTAAGTATTTACTCTCTTCTGGAAAGATATTTTAGTAATGCTGTTATTTGTGTGTGCATGCATGCTTGTTTGCTGTATGTGGGTGTGCACACCCATACAGGAACAAGTAGAGGCCAGAGGTTATTTTCCTGAAATTGCTTCTCAATGTCTCTTTCTGAGAGATTCTCTCACTGACCCCAAAGCTCATTATTGTGGCTCTGCTGATTGGTCAGGTCAATGGTCCCTGGGCATCTTCCAGGCTCTTCTGGATTCTTCAGGTCAACTGTGGAGTTACAGAGATGCACTGCATAGCTTAGTTTTTAAGTGGATGTTGAGGATTCTAACACATACCCTCATGCTTACAGCTCATGGAGCCATCTCCCCAAGCATCTGGAAAGTCACTTTCTTACTGAAAAGGAGACAGGGAAGAGCTTACATCTAAATCCCCAGTGCATCCCTCTTGGTGAGTGTATCCTTTCACATGCATTGTTTCAAAAGTGTATCAAAGCCTGAGGGAGAAAATAAATAGATTTCATTTGTGGAAGTATTTAGTGTTAATAATAAATCAGCCAATACCCTGCATAAATTTACTGGGCCAGAGTATGGAGCTGGATGGTATGCTGGACTACAGAGGGTTATCTGGGTGACCTGGTCCCAGTTCTGCCTGTCCACTGCAGACAAAGCTCTCTGGTATGGAGAACACAGCCACCGGATGGCATGCATCCTGCAGGCTCTGTGGAATGACCTGCTGCTTCTCAAATGTAATGATTTTTGTGGCATTTCCGGACTCCAGATAATGATTTTTTGGGGACAGACTAAAAATAAAAAGCTTGTTCCTGGCAAAATACTTCAGCGTGTTCTACTTTTCCTTGTAAAATGTTCTCCTTGCTTGTCCTAAATCACAACTGTGATTCTTCAGCAAATACTGACTATAGCTATGAGGACATAAAATGCTATAAATGTTAATGTCACATGGACAGGTCTAGGGATCCTCTTTCATAATTTGTAATCATCAATGAAGTTAAGTTAGCAGAGTTATGGTCATGTGGATTCAACCTTAGTTTTGTCTCCTCCTCTAATCTCTCCAGTTATTCACGGACAGATTAAAAATAGCAGGAAAACACACTTTATTGTGTGCACTAAATATCTTCCATTTTGGAGAAATTCTTCAGCAATTAAATAACATAAAGTGGAAAAAAAGACACACTGAATAGCAGTTATAACCCTGGGGAAATTACATATCATTGCTCAACACAAAAAATGTTGTGTTTCAAAATGATGAGCAGGGATGTGTGGAGCAGGAAGAAGTGGCTGAGAATCAAGCATTCCACTATGCTGTCCTCACAAAGCATGTGATGTTGATGTGTCAATTCTCAGTAATGTCAAATCTAAGCATATTTACTGCTGGTTTCCTTCTTCCTTTTTCTAAACATTTCAGTCATGGTAGTTTATAAGTTGAATGATCCTGACAAAGAGCTGATAGGAAATTAAGGAGGTTTTTTCCTCTTGTTTTATTTTTTGTTTGTGCATGTGTGTGATGTGTGTGCACATATGTTTGTATGTTTATACGTCTGTGTGAACTTGTATACCTGTACATGTGGAGACTCAGGATGTTAGCTGTTACTGTAGTTATTGTTTTGGGACCTCTCAATGGAGCCCAGAGATGGCTGATTTGCTGATCTAGCTGCCCAGCGTGGACCCCGGGAACCTCTGTCTGTACCTCTGCATTGCTGGGATTGGAAGGGACTCAGGTTTTCACAGATTCCAGAGATCTGAACTCCTGTCCTCACATTTGCCTGGCAAGTGCTTTATCCACTGAGCCATTTTCCTGACCCAGTTAAGGGTTCCCTCAGCCCCACCCCCACCCCAAGCAAGGTTAAGTTTAGCTTTGATAGGACAGTAGTTCAAACATCTCCTGCCAAGCACTTCCTCCAGGAAAGAAGACATTTTCTCCAACAGCTTTGGCTCTGTCTCAGGTGGTTAAGTCAGGGTTTGAGAGAGAAATAGCAAAATTGAAAAAAACCCAAAAACAGCAAACCTTGGTGTGAGCGTTCCAGACAGATTGTCCAAGTACTATTGGAAAAACTAGGTCACAGGCTACTTCCTATGAAATGTATTCAGAATGAAGTCTAGCTTCTTTATTTTTGCACATGTGCACAGGAGCGTGTGGTGTGTGTGTGTGTGTGTGTACACACACGCACATGTATGTGTATGTGGGTGTACATGCACATTCACTCTGAGGCCAAAGGTCAGCATTAGGTGTCTTCCTGAACTGCTCCCCAGTTTAGTTTTTGAGGTATGGTCTCTCACTGAGCCTGGACCTTGCCTTCTTTCCCTCACCGCACTGCTGCTTAGCCCTGCGCCTAGGTGTGAGTATGTTTTCTTTAACTGAAACTTCAATTTAGAGGTAAATGCAACAGACACGGACAGGAAAGATGGGAATTGACAGGAAGCATATTTTTCATGAAGACTGGACATGTTAATCCACAGATTGTGACTTCCTATTGAGTTCCCAACTGCCTCTGACAAAGCTGTTTCATGAATTGAACTTGGATCTACAAGGCCGGAGCATACTTGGTTGTGGTTTTTTTCCCCCCTCCAGTTTTCTTCTAATTTATCTCTTTCTGGAAGGGCCCTTACTGGCTGATTCAGACCTCTGGCATCTGACAACACCTTGGAATAGCACCCAGAGTATTGGGCAAATGTATTTCATCCCCATGTTGGAGAGAAAAGGGATGGTTCCTGAAAAGGGGTTGTGAGTTACATTTTCCTTATTGACTTACCAAAATTATCCCTTTCCATCCCCAAATGGCCATTCATATCTGACTTTCTCTCATTTACACTCACTGTCCTTATTATGACAGCATGACCCAGCTACTGAAATCAGACAATGGGCCACTGTCACAGGTGACCCCAGTCACCACTGAATGAAGCATTATCATCCTGGTTTTATAAACAAATTAAACCTTTGAGTATTCAAGTGACTTGCTCCAGGTCACAAAGCTGTGATTAGCCCCAGATCTGTCCATGGTCATCAGTTACCTTTACTGTCCTTAGTTACCATTGTGAAGAACTTCACCTAGACACTAGATCAGTCCCCTCAGATCATCTGCTGATGATCTGGGGCCAAACTAGTAACGCTGAGAAAATGGAAGTGTCTTCTACACACACTTTCCTCAGGAGAGTAACAACACTCTCAGAGTCCACCTAAACCACACTTCTTTGTCACCAGGCGGAATTTAAAGTTCAAGCGGAGAGACTGACATTGTGAGACTCTACTCAAGCCTCTTTTGGAGACTTCTGCTCAGAGGTTGGAGAACAGCATTGACAGCGCATAGGGCAGTGTGTCCAGAGTCCACTGGAACTGCGGCAGTGTGTCCGGAGTCCACTGGAACTGCGGCAGTGTGCTACTGCCGCAAAGAGTCTCTCTGGTGAGCTACAAACTTGACTAAAGAAGTCACAGTAGCTCCCAGCTCTTAGTTTCAGGACTTCCCAGGAACCACGGACACAGTCTCACCTCAGGGGCGTCCTGTGAGTCTTAAGCCAGTTGTGGCCCACATCCTCCCTATTCTTACCAACTGCAGCTAGATATGGTTTATTCTCTTTTCTGTATTTGTGGTAAATTCCATGACTGATGGAAAATCCCAGTGTATTCCCAAACTCCATTAATCAACCAGTCAAGTTGCAGGACAACTCTACAGTGTGCTGAACCACATATGGAAAAAGGAAGTTAAAGAGGTACAAAGCAGCTTGTGACTGAACTCAGGGCTCAGACCTTAGGGCAGGGGTCTGCTGAGCCTGTGCTGGACAATAAAGCTGCTTCCTGGCTTAGTTTGAGTGCCTCAGTTTTCCTGTTTTATCTCATAACAGAGCCAGCAAGACACACTCTGGAAGTAAAAAGAAAACCACCTTCAAGTTAGGTTTAGGCCTGTGCTGTGTAGCAGTTTCCTTTCAATGAAGGATAGGGGAGGCTCATGAGAATCGAACATAAACAAATGTCACATTTGTCTGGGAAAGCTGAAACAAGATTCACTAGGACCCCAGCTATTCTCCTTAGAGGAGATTCTCAGCTCTGCCTCCAAGTGGTGCAGAGCACTCCAGGATTGCAGCTTTTCTGAGTTATCACACCCTGGCAGGGGCTTGCCATGAGGAAGCTGCTTTTGAGATATCCCGCTCCTGTATGTACCCTTCACCACACTCCTGGAACTAAGCTCCCAGAACTCATTGGCTCACTAAGCTGAACTTCGGAGGGAATGTCACTTTGGTCTGCTGTAGGTTCCCTATCTGTGGTGAATGGTGCAATAATCTACACTACAGCCCCTGCCATGGAGATATAGCTGGTGGTGTTTGCCTTCTTGAAAAACGTGGAATTTTTTGCCCCAGACACTGAAATACAGCTTGTTCAGTGAGCCTTACTGGGTTTACTGGCCTAAGACGTTTGCTTTGGCTACTAAGGATGATACTACAAGACAGGGCTGTGGACATTGAGATCCTTATCTTCAGTCACTGGGAAATCATGTCTCCATGCTGTTCTGATATTAGCCTGCCAGGACCCTCAGAGTTATGCCCTCACCTGACCTCTTCAAGGCTTTGCTTTTTCAGCTTTGTGCTACTGAAATGTCGTCAACAGAATCAGAAGCTGAAAACCAAGACATTGTTTTTGAGAAGGCATCTACTCATTATGTGTGCGGTAGGGGGAGCTTTGATGCTCCCACATTTAGTTCAGATTGGAGCTCTGTGTAGTCTGGAATGATCATGAAATATCCAGATTGAGGATGGAAGGTGGGGCCGTGCCTCAGTCTGGACCCCCAGGAGGTGTGAGGAAACGATAGAGAACTTTCTTCCATTTTAGAGATAGCCTCAAATGGTTATATTATGTACATTTATTTCATGTGTTGAGCTCAGAGTACTATTTTTGACAACTGGTTCTCTCCTACTACGTGGGTTTTAGCAATTGAAGTCAGTGCCTTTACCCCGAGCATCCCACCAAACTTAACAGTTATAATAATATTTTTGATATGCACTCTCTCCAGAGATTTAGAGCATGCACAAGAATTATATACACATGTGAATGAATTAACAGCAGATCATTTTATCTTACAGCAGGCATCAACACAGGCCACAAGAGCTCCTTTGTAGATCTACAATTACCTTAGATCTCAAGTAGGCAAGCTCTGAATTGGAGCAAACGTAAAATCAAACAATTCTATGCTGATTTTCATGTCTAAGATGAATTACAAGTTTGAGTTTGTAGTGTGTCTTCAAATATTACTTCTGTACTTTCAAAGATATTTGAGAACAAATCTAAGTATATAAAACTCATGCATTTCTTAAGTAGCTTTAATTGTCAACTTGACACAGCCCAGAGTCACCAGAGAAGAGTCTCACATCAGGGATTGCCTAGATCAGATTGGCTTGTGAGCATATCTGAGGCAATTGCCTTGAGTGTGAGTTGATGCAGGACAGCACATCCCACTGTGAGTGGCACATCCCTGGGTAGGTGGTCCTGGGCTGGATAAGAAAGCTAGCAGAAACCTGGGAGCTAGTCAGCAAGCGCTGCTCCCAAACCTGGAAGCTACCCAGCAAGCCAAAGAGTGCTCCCACATGGTTTCTGCTTTAGTTCCTGTCCTGCTCACCCTTAATAGCAGACTGTGACCTGGAAGTGGAAGCTAAATAAATCCTTTCCTCCTTTAAGTGGCTTTTTAGCTGAGTGTTTCATTGCAGCAACAGAAAGGAAACCAGAGCACTGCCCTAGATCAAGACAAGTATTACTTTTCCTTCCCTTTTGTTCCTCACTTGCCTGGTTGTGGTCCTTTCCCTAACTCAGGATTGGCCTCGTATCTTACTGCTTCCGTTGATCCTTGCTGTCTGGATCTCCCATGAGGTGGAGTCTCAGGAGGCGATGTAAGCATTATTCTATGCTCCAGAGGCCAAGTCCCATGAGGAGACTGGTGTCATGTGAAAAGAGTAAAGTTTTGGATGAAGACTCCTGAGTAATCGAGTTACCCTCTCTGAACTTTGTTCTCTTTGGTAAAAATGAGGGCATCAGCCTTTCTTAGCAGTGCCACTTGTGAGAGGATTAAACGTGATGACACACACAGGATTCAGCCGACGGTCAGAGTCCTGTAAATGATCCTTCACTTTCCTTCTCAAATGTCCATAACGTTGAACACATTCTGGTTACCAGGAAGACACATATGATTTCTGTAATCCTTAGAAATTGTTACTACTCTTTGCTATTATTTTCTTCTTTATAAGAGATAAGCACACCTAAAAATGTTCCAGTCTGTGAGGATGGAGTGATCCACAGATAATGCAAATGTTACAAGTTCTTGCCAGGTGTGAGACACTTGAGTGAGCTTTGAAAATGATGAATAACTGGATTGACTATTTACACACAGTGCTAGTCAAGAACTCAGGCTGGGGAAGGTGAGAAATGAGAGATGCTCAACATAGTTCTGGTATACAGTGACTGACTCTCAAGAACTTGGGGGCCAGAGTGAAAGGTCTGTGAGAGTTTGGGGAGAGCCAAGAGGAATCAGGTTGAAGTCAGCATGCAGATGTCAGACAAATGAGAAGAAATGAGATAAGCTAGTGTGTAAATTATGCCTCTTGTCTGTGATTTCACCCCAAATGGTTTATGAAAAATATATTGTAAGGAAATGACAGAGTTGTCTTGGTCAGGAAGGTGCTTGCCTCACAAACATGAGGACCTGAGTTTGATTCCCCAGAACCCACACTAAAAAGCCAAGTATTGTTTCTGGCTTTTGTAATCTTAGCAATGGAGGTGGAGTGTCGGGGGTGGAGGTGGAGACCGGTGAATCCTTGGGAATTACATTGGACCCATAATGAATTGTTGAGTTCCAAGTAAAACTGAGACATCTTGTAACAAATGCTAAGGTGGATGGCACCAGAGGAGTGTGGTCACCTGAGGTGGCCCCCTGGTATCCACACCCATGGAGACTCATGTACATATGCAGAAGCAAGCATGCTCACACCTGCACAAATGTGAACAGCCCCAACACATAAAACAATAAGATGTAAGCTTGGGGAGAAGGGTCTGAACCCTCTCTCTAAGGCTAGAGACTAAAGGTAGCAAAAGTTTGCAATAGTGTGTCTTTCTCTGCTGCCAAGAAAATGCTTAGAGATCCATTTCCAATCTCACACCTTTGACAGCAGAGTATTGTGCATGGAGAAAACTACCAATAGGCTAGATTTCACAGTGTGTGCTACTAAAATTTCACAAAAAGTAAAATAAAATGTAATAAGAATTAGGATGAACAAAGGATTTTAAAATAATTAAAAGAGTCTGAACAGGTTCATGTCAATAATGGAAAAATGTTTTTCAAAAACATTTAACTAATGATTGGTGCCTGGAGGAGAACTATACAAATAATAAACTTGTCACTGAGAGGGGAATAAAACCTACAAGAACTTCATATCAATCAACATGACAAGAATTGCTTTACATTAGAACATTATGTAATATTCTTTTCAAAACTGAAAGCCCAAGTGTCAATTATGATTAGTTTAATAGATAAAAATTAGATGTCCAATAAAATATATAAACATCTATTATTGAAAAATAATTTCAGCAAATTAAAAAAGGAGAACATTGCATCAGTTACTTGTCCTGTTGCAGGGACCAGATCTCTAACAAGCAGCAATGTAAAGAAGGACAGATTGATTTTGGCTAAGTTTGTTGATACAAACTACCCAGTGGAGGACACACAGGGATTGGAAGGTGAGGAGCTCAGTCACAGGGCACCCATAGTCAGAAAGTAGAGACAGATAAATGCTGGCACTTAGTTAGATTTCTTTCTTTCCTTCAGTCCAGAACGTCACCTTGCAAGATAGTGCCACCCACATTCAAGGTAGGTCTTCTCTACTCAATTAAAATTTTCTAGAAATGTTCTCATAGATGTTTCCATGGTGATTTTTAACTCTATTCAAGATGAAAATGAACATGAACCATCAGAGGTGTGTATGACAAACCTTAATGATGAAATGATGGGATCAGCTTCTTAAAACCCAGACTTCATAATGGAATCAAAATATTAAGCACCAATGCCCACCAAGTCATCAAAGTAATAAATGTATTAATGAATGGCTATAAAAAAAGAGGTACAAATTGACATGGAATCTAATAAAAAAATCAGCATTTTTCATCATCAAGGAAATGCAAATTAAAAGTTCATTAAAATTCCATATTATGCTAGTAAAAGTCACTATTAAGAAAATAAAAACACAGGGCTGGAAAGAAGGGTCAGAGGTTAAGAGCACTGGCTGCTCTTGTGTGGGGGTGGGGGTCCTGAGTTCAATTCCCAGCAACCACATGGTGACACACAACCATCTGTAATGAGATATGCTGCCCTATTCTGGCCTTCAGGGATATATGCAGGCAGAACACTGTATATATTAAAAAATAAATAAATCAAAAAAAAAAAGAAAGATACTAGCGTGCTGTGGTATATTCCTTTACACTGTGTGAATATATGTTGCTCTGATTGATTTAATAGAAAAGCTGAACCAGATAGCTGGCCAATAGCTGAACAGAATAAGGTTAGGCAGGAAAACCAGACTAGGAGAATGCTGGGAGGAAGAAGGGCGGATCTCAAGTATTTTTAAGGACCAGCCTTAATAATATTCTTCCCAGGGGCCCAGAAGAGAAGCTACAAGCCGGGCGGTGGTGGCGCACGCCTTTAATCCCAGCACTCGGGAGGCAGAGGCAGGCGGATCTCTGTGAGTTTGAGGCCAGCCTGGGCTACCAAGTGAGTTCCAGGAAAGGCACAAAGCTACACAGAGAAACCCTGTCTCGAAAAACCAAAAAAAAAAAAAAAAGAGAGAGAAGCTACAAATGGCAAAAATTATTTTCGAGAAAAGAATCCAAGTACACCAAGCTCTTTGTCCATCTACTTTACTCCTCTGGGATAAAATCCTATCTACACAGCTTCAGTTCTGTCTCATGTCTAGCTCCTTTCTTGCCTGATTTCTCTCTACTTTTATCTGCTGTTCCCTATAAGATCTATCTTAATTCTCTCATCTTGGTTCTGTCTCATCTAGGTTCTCATCCATCTAGTTCTTTCCCATCTTAGCTCCTCTCCCATCTCCTACTGTCCCAACTAGTTCTTCCCCATCTGGCTCTTTCTCATCTTCCATCTCATTCCTCTAGTTCTCTCTTCTAATCCTTCCAATCTAGTTCTTTCCCATCTCAGTCTGTTCCTCTCCAGTTCGTACCCATCTGGTTCTTCCATTTTCTTATTTCTTCTCTGTCTCATCTTTCTTTGAAAATAAAACTGCCTTTTTATCTGTTTGACCCTTATCTCTCCAAAATATCTCTGTTCCTGCCATTTCTGGCAAGTGTGCTTGGTCACTAGACAACTTTGGCTAGGCAAGTTCTGTGACAGCTAGATGTACCTATAAGTTGGAACCCTTTAGTTCTGAGTTAATAGTTAAAGGTAAATCTAAAACTAGAGATAAGAATTGGTAAGGGGAAAAGTTAAGCTTAATTAGCATATCTGTCAGGCCTTCTCAAACAGTCTGGATGCTTAAGTCTGTTTTTAGAGAATACAGAGGTATCTCTGATAAGATACTTTCGTCCATCTGGGGATGGTCCTGGCTGGATGCTGCCAATGACAATAATTACAGGGAGGCTTGAACTGGGGTTCTGGCTGTGTATAGTTGTCAGCACAGAAGGTTATCTAAATATTCCATCAGTAGAGGGAAATGGTGCCCAATAAATGATGGGAAAGCTACAATAGCAGATGAGAAATTCATCTACTATTCCATGCTTGTAGGTCTGGCTTGTAGAAAATGACTAATAATCAAAAGCCAATATCACCAAGACTCCTTGAGCCTCAGCTTGACCTCTGGAAGGCCCTTGGCTTCTTCCAGATATAGCTTTTCATAATCAGCTGAAATCCTACTTCATATATTTTTTCGGTTGCAGCAGGTGGAGTCTGGATTCACCACACAGATACAGGGGGAGCAGGAGATGAACATGCCTTGTTAATAAAAGTACCACCATGTGGCAGAGTGTAAATAAGGAATATGGGTTTGCTTAAAATGTAAAAGCTAGTTAGTAATAAGCCTGAGCTATTGGCCAATCATTTATAATTAATATAAGCTTCAATGTGTTTATTTGAAAGCAGCTGTGGGATAGAAAAACTCTGCCTACACTAGCAAGAATGTGGGAGAGTTGCCTTTTCACACTGTTGAAAGGAATATTGACAGTTATAACAACTCTGGAAATCAACATGGAGGTTCCTCATAAAGGTAACAATATGGTTATAAAATTCAGTTACACTACTAGGGAAAACTCCCTAGGAATCAAAGTCAGCATTCAGAGAGAGGCTTGTACACCTGTGTTTACATAGCATGATATAATGGGCAAGACTTGGAATCAGTTTGAATGTTGATGGGCTTGAAGAAGAATAGATGTATAAAGCAGGGTCTGTATACTCAACAGAATTCTATTCAGCTGTGAAGAAAAATGGAATTATATGATTGACATGAAAACAAATGAAAGTGGTAATCATCATGAGTGGAATAATATAGAATCAGAAAGGCAAATACTGCAGTCTTGATTGAATATACGTATCTGTATGTGTATAGGACTTGAAACTGGGGGGTCACTAAGAACTCCAAGAGGGATGAATAAAGAAAATTGAGCCCCCACATGATGTGTAAATATGCACGCTCACTAAAATGTGTACGTATACAGGCATGCTCCTGCACACAAGTGATTATACATAGAAGAAAGTGTGTAGATGCTTATGAACTGATTTGAAATCTGAGACACTAGCTACCTGTCATTCAAGCAGACCTACAAGCATTCACTCCACCTACCATTCTGCCTACAATGTAATTTGTAGAAGGTATGTGTGTTCAGCTTCTCTTGCAGAGAGAAAACTGGGCAAAGAATCAGGGCAGAAACCCTGTATTGTCCTGACAATATTGTCCCTGGGGGCACGGCATTTGGGAAGGAATTACATACATTAAAACCTCACAGTTTCTTATAGTGGTTAATAGTCTAAGGAATCTTTTGTGGCCCAGACTATACGACCTTAGGCCACCATGGCATGTCACTTGTTATTTTCTATTTCTCTCCATTCTTCAGCCTTTTGAAAAGTTCTTTCTGAAGTGTTTTATATTTTTGTACATATTTCAATAGATCTACTCCAATGCTCTCCTCTGCTAAGATGTTAATTCAGTCATTCACTGGTTTATTACTGTCACCTTTTCTTTATATGTCTTGTCTTTTAAAATGCTTTGTGACTGTTTACAGTGGGAACTGCAGATGCTGCCCAGGACCTTCGCATTTCAAGACAATCCTGGTGGTAGTCCATGAAATATGCCTTGCTTTTTTGACAGTCAACTACCTTTTGTTAATTAGCACTGTGAATAAACATGTAGTCTTACCCTGGAAATATGGAGAGTGTGACAGTTAATATTGATTGTTAACTTGACAGGATCTCAATCCACCTACAAGCCATGGTGCGTGCCTGTGGGAGATGTTTTAGCTTGGGTTGAACGAATTAGGAAGACTCAGCTTCAATGTGTGCAGCACCATCCTACAGACCAGGGTCCTGGACTGCATAGACAGAGAAAATGAGCTGAGCACCAGCACTCATCTGTCTCTGTTTCCTGCCTGTAGACACGATGTGGCCAGCTGCCCCACGGTCCCATCAGCAGGGACTGCACCTTCCAGCTGGGAGCCAGAAGAAACCGTTTCTTTCTTCCCTAAGTTGCTTTTGTAAGGTCACAGCAATAAGAAAGTGACTGCTCTACAAACTGAGTCAGAAGACACAAGCCAGCGCCTCAACACGGCAATTATCATAGTGACTGTAACATGTGAATGCTGAGGCTGACAAAGGATAAGGTTTTAGCCAGGAAGTGAGAAGGTGTAATCTCCATGTGATCTCTCTTTTTCAATTGCATCAGATACATCCCTTATTCATTCACACCTGGGCACCAGGGTCTCTCAGAAGGCAGCCCTCTGTTTCTTTATCAGAGCTAGTGTCTACAGTACTGTAAGCTCTTGTACATGTAGCTTGACAATTTTCTTCTTCCCTCAGGCATTTTCCAAGTCATTATTTCCTGATCAAGAAAAGAAAAATGCTACTATTTTCATGAACAGCTATGTTCACTTAAAGAAGGGATGGATGGGCACTCAAAGACTGAAAAGAACTGAGATTCCATCCACACTCCCAAAGCCTGTGTTTCATGGTAACCTGGAATGGTTGGTTATACTTCATGAAAAAATTCAGTTCCTGAAATTTTTGAGAAAATTAAAGGTTCTTATAAAAAAAATCATAGCTTTTTGTGCCCTTTCTTAATAAAATCATTGCGTGAGGCCTGAAGAGATTGGCTTCGTGGATAAGAGCACTTATTGTACAAGCTTAAGGACCCCAATTTGAATCCCTAGCACTCATATATTAAACGGGGTATAGCTGTGTGCTAGCCTGGAACTGAAGCACTGTGGAGGCTCGCTGGGATTTGCTGGCTACCAGCCTAGCTGCTGGTTCAGTGAGAGACTCTGTCTCAAGTGACTGAGGCCAAAGTGGTAGGGCAGAGTACTTGAGGACCTGTCCTCCTCTACCCACTGTGTGTGTGCACAGGCACAAGCACCCACACACATGCCTGCATATGCCACACAGATAGACAAACACACAAACACACATACATATACATAAACACATGTAAGCACACACATACACACACAAATCACATACACACACACACACACACACACACACACACACACCTCACACACACACACAAGTGAACCTGGACATAGGTGTAGAACTGAATGATGGGATGCTATTCCATATCACCAGGCTCAGTTTCTTCATTCTCCTTTTTGCTATTGTTTATTCTTCTTATTGTATTTTAATTCTCTTTCCTATTGATAATAATGATAATCCATATGAATACAATACTTATTGTATACCCACATTGTTAAGTTTTGACCCGAAAAATTAAATGTTGGAATAAATTATTGAGGAGCAGATGAAGAAGAAATGGTATCTTGAACCAAACCAGCCCACTTCTTGTTATTTATTTATTTATTTATTTATTCATTCATTCATTCATTCATTCATTCATTTATTTATTTATAGATTTAGTTTTTAAGACTTTTAAATAGTGTGTGTGTGTGTGTGTGTGTGTGTGTGTGTGTGTGTGTGTGTGTGGATATGTTTGCATGAGGTGTGCATATGTCTGTGTGTATGTCTATGTGTATTTGTGTGTGTATGTGGCTTTTGTGTGTATACCTGTGTTTGTGTATATGCATGTATCTGTGTACAGAACCTGTGGTGTCCAGAAGAGGGCACTGGATCCACTAGAGCTGGAGTTACAGGCAGTTGTGAGCTACTTTGTATGGGTAGTGGGAACTGAATTTGGGTCCTCTAGATGAGCAACAATTTCTCTTAAACATTTAGCCATTTCTTCAGCCCTACAGATTTATTTTTGTGAACCATATTTCACTGGATTATGGTCCCTTCCTTTGCATCTATAAGGCTAGTTTCAATTATTTGAGGCAGTGTGAATTAACCATGAGAGAGACAGTAGCTCCTGCCTGCCAGTTCCTATCTCCAGGATCTTCACTGGACTATCCCTGCTTACAAGTAGAATATGTAGGCCTATAACTCAAGCCTGTCTAAGCCCACAAAGGAACTGCCTGCACCGTTCCCAAAAGTGTTCACATGGGGAACTCTTGTAGAATAGAATCCTCTAGGCTCCCTGCTCATTGTGGCAGGTAGTTTCAGTCTCTGCCTCTCTCTGCCAGCTGGTTCTCCAGCACATGCCCATCCCTGATCTTACACAGTTCTGTGCTTCATTCTAGGGTAATAAATGACAAGCAAACTCTCATCACTGTTTAAATATACATTATTGATTTTCAGTATGACTTAGTGCTTTTAACATGCTTTTTATACATTTTCAGGTTATTTTTTTTTGCTTTTTTTTCTGGAAATGCCTTTGAATCACTTGCTCATTTGTCTATTGGTGTGGCTGTACTTTTTCAGTCATGATTGAAGGCTTCAGGGTTTCTGCAGTTCATAAACAATCCCTTCTGAATTAGGACACTGTGAATAACATCCGCTATTCTGTGACCCATCAATTAATTTTCTCTCATTTGTGCCCAAAATTGAGGAAATTATTGCCCTAGTTTCATTTCCGTTGCTGTGCTGAGCACCCTGGAAGAATAATATTTGACTTATAACTTCTGGTTATTGTCCCAGGAGAGACGCTTGTCGCCTATTGGTGCTCGGCCATCACTCTGTAAGCTTATGTACTCCAGGACCTCAAACCAGGGCCCTGTGCCCTCCCACTATGGGCTGGCTCCTCCTACCACAATGAACAATCAAGACAATCTCCCCACAGACATGCCAGCTTGATCTATATAATTCCACAGTTGAAACTGTCTTCTACGGTGACTGCAGGTTGTGTTAAGTTTAGAATATAAACTAACCAACACT
This sequence comes from Peromyscus attwateri, assembly GCA_902168425.1. NCBI lineage: Eukaryota > Metazoa > Chordata > Mammalia > Rodentia > Cricetidae > Peromyscus > Peromyscus attwateri. The sequence continues at coordinate 17,361 of CABHPP010001843.1, read as the reverse complement.
TATTACACATTACATGTAATTTTGTTACAACTGCTTTGTTACAATATTACATAAAGTATGCTACAATAATGTGTTATTATATTATTAAGGTAAAATTATTAAGATGTAGCAATCTAGTAATTGGATTTACTAACTGATTTGAATAAAGAGGAAAGTATAGTCCAATATTTGAAATGATTTCATCCTCTAAAGCAATTAGAGAGACCAGTGGCTACATCCTTATCAAATTACCATTTGTTCTGGAGGAGAAGACTGTGATCCACCTGATCATCTCAACACACACTCTACTGTACACAAAGAGTCTAATTTCTGATGGTATTCAGTACAATCTAGGTCTTTAATGTATACAGCAGGTACATGCTTCTACATATGTTTCTCCATAGCTGCCCTGCCCTGATATGAATTCAGACCACTCATTTCAGAAAAGGGTACAAAGAATGTTGACTTTTTGCAGAATGAATCAGTCTGAGATTGTCTGGCAGGTTGTTAGCAATGAAAAGGTATTACAGCATCCTGTGGGGTCTGGAACCCATAAAGGTATGCAGGCTACCACCAAGACCCAGGGTGAGTGAGAAGTAGAATCCTCATAGTGACCAGGCACAAAGCTATTATCAGGAAGATACAGGCTGTATAGCAGATCACCTCTGCTTTGAGCTCAAGGATCACCCACACACACATTGAGTATCACATGTCTATCTGCTTGAATGACTCAGGGTTCAGGGTCACCTCTCTTCTTACTCTGCCCTCTTTTTCTCTTCAAGGTGCATATCAAACATCTACTGAACTGTCAGGCTTAAACCTCAGGAAGATTATCAAGGATTAGTTGAAAATTAAGATTTAAATTTTATGAATAGGCTATGAAACAGAGAAGAGACATCATTAAAATAAAACATGGATTCCCAAAGTATCCAGTAGAGTATTATTTGTAGGGTGAAAGGCTACAGTTTGGTGTCCTTCTAAATCTTAACATGTTTGCTTTTCAAGAGTGGAGCCTGAGGTATACTCCTCATGTTGAGTAGAATTTCATATCACAACCATTCTCAAAATAGCCTGTTATTCATGCTTTCCTTCTATTCACAAAGTACCTAGTGTACACCCTTTTCTTTCTCACACAACCCTGCATGCTTGGTCACAGCAATTCTAAAGGAAGCAGAAATTCCTGCATAAAATTCCCCAGTTTGCCTTTGAGACAGCATGTGAACAGTGGATCTAAACCTATCAATTAGATATCATAGGTTCAAGTGTGTGACCCTCAAAGACATGTTGGGGTTCACTGGCTCAGAATTTGAAATGCTTATTACATAAACGTGAAGTCTTGACTTCATTCAATTCCTAGCATCCACATTAAAGCCAGGTCTGGTGTCAGTGTTGATCATCTATAATCCCAACATAGGAAGTAGAGACAGGAGGATTCTTGGGGGCTTAATGACCAGCTGTATTGGTGACCTACAAGTCTAGCTGAACTGGTGACTTATAAGTCAGGTAAGGTAAAGAATTATTGAGGTAGACACACCATGTTGACATCTAGTGTTTAGATACACACACTTACAAATACAATTGCACAAATACAAGAATACACACACACACACACACACACACACACACACACACACACACACACATGGGGGGGGAGGGAGGGAAGTGGGGAGAGAGAGATAATTTGTAGTGTGACAGCTAACATTGGCTGTCAACTCAACATCTAAAATTATCCAGGAGACAAACTTCTGGGTGTGTCTAAGAGGAAGTTTCTAGACAGGGTTAATTGAGGTGAAAAGACCCACCCTAAATGTAGACAGCACCAGCACCAGTCCACGTTCTGGGTGGGGTCTTGATGAATAAAGAGGAGAAAGTAAGCTGAACAACAGCACTCACCTCTGATACTTGAATATGGATGCCATGTGACCAGCTCCTTCACACTTCTCTCATCCTTCCCTCCCCTGACAGTGTCTTCAAACTGTAGTCAAAATAAACCCTGACTTTGCTAAGTTCTTTTTGTCAGAATGCTGTCACATCAATGAGAGAAGTACCTAACAGAAGCTCATTGAGTGATGTGACACACTGTGAACACTAGACAACCGCCATGCTGAGAAACAGAAAATGTCAAGACGAGGAGGAAGATTAGGGACAAGAGCAGCAAGGGATGAGACACACTTGAGCAGGGTGGTCAGGATGGGACTAGACCATACGAGAGGACATGCAGGCCTGGGACTGCAGGAGGGACTTCAGCGTACTCTAGCTGATGGGACTGAGAGTGAGAGGTGTTGTGTGATATTTTGTTTGTGTTCTGACAAATAAAACTTGCTTGGAGTCAGAGGGCAGAGCTAGCCACTAGTTAACCATAGAGGTTTGGGGGTCTGTACAGAGAGGAAACAGGAAGTGATGAGGCGGGGCAGAGACAGGATCTCAGCCCTTTTGTTTGGAGGAACCAAAGAGGTAGGAAGTGACTGTGGCTGCTCCCCTGCTTCTCTGGTCTTTCAGGTTTTTACCCTGGTATCTGACTCCTAGTTTTTATTGATAAAGTTAATTAGGTTTATGCTTCAGAGAGGGTTAGAACTCAAGATCTGGGGCTTTGCTGACCCTTGCAGGGCCTCATTTTGAATTGGGACCCACTAATAGGTGTATCCCAATCTATTTGATGTATTGTATGTCAGTGGCAGAACTGGTGGAGTGGGAATTGGGCACTGGAAACAAGGGAACCGCAAAAGCGAACCGCAAAAGCATCGCGGTACTAATCGAATCAAGGGAAGATAAAAGCCAGAGCTGGAACTTCTGCCCAACCACTGGAGAGAGGACACAAGCTTCTGGGTGTGTGTTAAAAGGAGAGCCAAAGTAACTTCCCTAGTGATTCTGTGTGGTCCACAAGAGGAAGCGGGCAGCAGGCGAGATGGGCTTTGAGGTTTCGAGTTTGACAACTGGTGAAATGGAATCTCCGCAACTGAGAGGATGTAAACGCTTGGCAGGCAGGGAGTGCAGTGGAGTTTTGTTCTGGCATGTTGAGTGTGAAATACCTAATAGAGATCAATATTCATCTGGGCACCAGTGGGCAACAGCTGGTGATCTCAAACACAATGAGTATAGAACAAAGACACCATCTCCACATTGTGGGGTGATGAGCAAAGTTTGGCTTTGATGGGCCAAAGTGGACAGTAATCAGCGTCTTCACTACTGTACAGAGGCAGGCAGAGGCAGGACTACAGGGCCAGCCAGAGAAAAGGAACAGGAGTTGGGGCAGGGATGGAATGTGCTGCCTATACTCTGACCTCACGCTTCCCCAGCCCGAGATCTCTTGGGAAAATAAACAAGCAGAAGGCAGAAAGAAAGAAAAGTGACTGAGATAGTACCATAGTTAATCCTGACTGTTAACCTGCCAGGGTTCAGGATCACCATGGCAACACACCTCTGAGTATATCTATGAAAATGCTTCCTGAAAGGTTAATTGAAGAGGGAAGAGCTACCCAAGCTGAGTGCCTGGAGTAAACAAGAGAAGAGAAAGCCATCTCACCTCCTGGTCTCCAGCACTAACTGCAAATACAAACTTGTCAGCCACCTCCTATTCCAGCCATGACGTTCACATCACAGCAGGCTGTAGTCTCAGACTGGTGGGAAAGTAAACCCTTCATCCACTAAGTTGCTCTTGCCAGGTATCCAACCACAGCAGAGAGATGTAGCTTACAGAGAAGAACCCAAACATCCAGGACAGAACCTTGGCCTGCAAAGTCAGTAGAATGTGTCCTGGCTACCACCTCAGCAATGCAGGTATTTTTCACAGAATGGAAGAACTCCAGAGGTTTCTAGTCACCAGGTCTCATCCCCAGCCCTGAGTGTGAGAACTGAAGACATAAAAAGCCTGCAGTATCAAAAGAGGCAGGCAATGATTTTTGTCTCTCTTCAGGGAACTTGTGTAGAAGCCATTAGTAGGTTTTCACTTGAAATCTTAGCCTGGTGGATAGGGCCTCACTGACCTCCTTAGCCTGATGTCCCC